>PVJA010010197.1:0-26823 GCA_004027025.1 Myocastor coypus
ATTATCCTATAGGATTATAAGTACAGCCACTTAGCTAGTATTGATCCACTAGGGAGATGAATCATGTAGTAAAGCTACATGATTTGGGGGAAGTGATGGCCTGAGGTGCTCTGGTCACCCACCCTAGCGACAGATACCTATCTGGACTCAATGGACCAGGTGGTGCTAATCACACTATTACCTCAAGTTACTCTTTATCCCTTAGGGAGGCTTTGAGTCCTGGCCATTGCATTCCTATCTTGAGGCCTGGCCTTCTTTAGATGTACCTTCAGCCACAACTCTGATGACTTTATTCTTTCTGCTAACTTCTTTGTAAACCCAGTCCCTCTCTGAGTTGTATTTTACTTTCTAACTTAGCTGTTTATAATACTGTGATTCACAGTTGTGGATCCCCATGCAGAGCCACCATCCCTGATATTTCTTTTCTTTGTCTTTTTTCTTTTTATATTATGGCTGGATCAGCCTCCCCTCGGGGTGGCGCTGGCACAGCATGTGGTGCTGGGGATCGAAGTGCGGTCCATGTAGTTGCCTAAGCTTGCCTAAGTAGGTGCATTAGACCACTAAGCCATCTTGCCGGCCCCTTTATTTTCATACTTATATGACTAAGCAGAAATTTCTGAGTATTGGAAATAACCTGAGGTTTCCTATTACAAAAATGAAACACTTTTTTTGAATAAACTTTTTTTGAATAAACTTAAAAATTTTCAACTATATTCACTGATATTAGTTTCAAAATTTTCATGTCATCACAAAAATATTTTCTATCTATTCTGCCCTTTAATTTTTCAATTTAGTTAGATATGAAGATTACCAAGGGAAGAAAATCAGACAATTTTTAAACTTGTAAGAAATTAGCTGTAAAAATGTAACTAGATATGTTCAGATTCATCTATATTTCACAGATAAAGTATCACATTAGTATTATTACTTAGTTATTACAGATAAATTAGGTCTGTAATCTTCTGGATGTGTGTATGGCAGTCTTTTTTTTTTTTTTTTCTCCTTTTGAGACAGGGTCTCACTATGCAGTTCAGGTTCACCTTGAGCTCACTTTTGTAGCCCAGGCTGGTCTTGAACTCCCACCGATCCTCCTGCCTCAGTCTCCCAAGTGCTGGGATTATAGGCCTAGGTCAGTTGGGACCAGTGACTCATAGAACTTTACTTACTATGAGTCATCTCAAGACAAGGGCCAGAGCCTAGGCCTTGGGCAGACTTTTAAGTAAACATGAAAGACCAGTTGATTAATATATATCCTGCTCAGAGCCTCTTTGTGGTGGTCTACATCAATAAAGGAAATAATAATTTAAACGAAACAAATATTAAGACTTAAAATTAATCTTACTGTGGTTGGAAAATATCAATTTCATATTACACCAAACACGCTTAAAAATACTACAGATGAAATGTGAATATTTAATATCATCATTACTGATGTAACTTGTTTTTCTTAAACATTTAATAACTATAAGAAATGAGATAAATGGATATATCATGTATTAAGCTCTAAATTCCTTAGGGGAAGGGAATGTGTGTTAGAGAGTATTCAGATTGAATTGTGTCCTTCTTAAATTTATATGTTGAATTATCAATCCTTAGTGCCTCAAAATTTGACTTGATTTGGAAAGAGGGTCATTACAGAGGTGAATAAAGTCACCAGGGTAGCCTCTAATGGGATGTGACTGTGGGCATTAGTTATGAATACAGAAAACGTGGACACAGACGCACCAAGGGAAGGTAGTGTGGAAAACCACAGGGAGAAGAGGAGGCACCTGCAAGCCAGTCGCTTTTCCTGACCTCCCTGACAGAAGGAAAGGCCTTGATTCTAGGCGTTTACCCTCCAGAGCTATGAAAAAACACATTTCTATTGCTTTAGCCACCTGGAATATGGTACTTTGTTATAGCATCCTTAGAAAATGAGTACAAATAGCTAGGGCACATATGGATCTGTTTCTTGAAGTATTAGAGCATTTTATAATTGGTTATTTTTAAATGTAACAGTTCTTTTTAATTTTAAAAACAGCGAAGTTTTAAAAAATCTTTTATTTATTTGTTATTTATTTATTTATTTGGCACAGAGTCTCACTACACAACTTGAACTCATAGTGATCCTTCTGTTTCAGCTTCTCCAGCACTGGGATTACAAATGAGTATCACCATGTCTGGCCAAAACAAACGTCCTTTGGGACTAGCACAGCATGTGGTACTGGGGATTGAACCAGGGTCCTTGCACTTGCCAGGCAGATGCTTAGACCACTGAGTTATCTCCTCAGCTGAGCCAGTGAAGTTTTTATGATGAAAGTGAGATAATCAGACAACATGATGGAGAAAATTGTATAAATTTGTTTTATTAATTTCTTTGGTTGTGACCAAAGTATTTATGACTATAAAACATTATTATATTTTTCTTTTATCATTGACTTTTTCTTCCTATAATAGTAATATTTAAAAATTCTCTTTGGCAGTTTTGTGCATTAATATTGAGCCATCTAATAACAACACTTGAATCCATTCTTTGGCTGAAACATTTAGTATGCATCTTTTATTATCTTTAAAAACCTTTCTACTTTTCTTGATTAAAGTTTTCTCTACTGAAAGTATTTTCATGCTGTTTTATATTCTATTTGATTTGATGACTGCTTTGAATAATTACTATATTGTAGACACTATGCTATGTAATTTCATAATGTATATCCTATTTAGTCCTCACATGAACTTGCCACATTGATTGTTCTTTCCGATTCTCGAGGAAATAGAGGAGCAGTGAGTGAGACTGGATGAACTAGCCAAGGTCTTATAGATACTAAACACCAGACGACCAGACTATAATTTTTAAAAATTCTGTTGCTTTTGCAATGCTAGGATCGAACCCAGGTCTTTATGCATGCTTGGCAAGCAGTAGGGCCCATGATGTGACTTCAAGCCTTATATCTTCCTAATATAATTAGGCTAGTTTTGTATAACGAGGCCTGCTGATTAAAACATTTTTATATGTAAATAATAGCAACCTTGACTCAAATTGGCTTAGTAATGAAGAAATATATTGTCTCTCATATTGGTAATTTTAATGATAGGGCGAGCTTTAGGGTTAATGTCTATAGTGGCATTAGGATGTAGGTTTGTTCTAACTTCTAATCAATTAACATGCTGTATATTATTGCTACATAAAATTATTCAGTGACTAGAAGGGCAACCATGTTCTCAGGAATTTTAGCAACACAGTCTAAACAGACTAGTCAGCTCTGGACATTAGGTAAAAAATTATAGCAACATCCTAAGAAAGAAGTAGAATTTCCCCAGAATTCTTAGTGGACTCTATTTTAAAACTCTTTGACTTCTGTATTAATTTTCAATTGCTCCATAACTGGTTGTCACAAATTTCCTAGTTTAAACAGCATCCATTTACTGTCTCACTGCTCTGTGGGTTTGAGAGCCCTGGCTGGCTCTGTTCACAAGGTTGAAGTTCAGGTGGCCTGGCCTGGGCTTGCTTCTGGAGGTTCTGAAGAATCAGCCCAAGAAACCTTACTATTTTCTCATGCTTGTGTTTTTCAGATTAGGTCCACCCAGGTATTCTGTCCCATTTTAAGGTCAAATATACCTAATAATCAAAACATGGGAATGACATTTCATCCTATTCATAGTTCTCAGGAATAAGGTGGGCATTTAAAATGTATGCCTACCACAGGTACAGTTGGATCACATTCTTTTTTCTGAAGTAATTGTTGGCAAGGGGAATAAATTACTGTAATTTGCTCAGATGGTTTTCTGTTGTAGAATGAAAACATTGGAGAATAAACCACAATGTTCATTATGTACTCACATTGTAATACTTCTCTTAAAGAGTTCTATCTTCAAAATTGTACTCTTATTTTCTCCTTATTTTTCACAATGCATTGTACATGTTGGTTAGGATAATGATGTGCTATTATTCTAGAGGAGACTTAAGGGACTTTTGATGTCAAATCCAGTATTTAAGGGAAATTTTCCCTCAGGCTATTATGGGAAATTTTCTTAAAAAGAGAGCTGATTAAGTTAAACTGATAGATGATGGAAGCATTATGGCTACATTTTGGAATTCTCTGAAGGCCTGTATATGAAATCTGTAGTTGAATTATGGTAGGTATAAGGAGAATATTGATCTAATTTTAGGTAATTCATCTTAAAATTCTAGGAACAACTTCTGATAACAAATCACTTTCCATTTAGCATTACGTCTCCTTCCTTTTTTTCCACTCCCCCAGCCCAGTTTCCCTTTCCTTTTTGAACTTTTTCCCATTATGAAATAATTTTCCCATTATAAAAAATGTATATTTTGTTTCTTATTAACTCTTTCATCTTCTCATTCCGGGAAGACAATATGAAGTTCACACATGTGCAGCTGGTTTATTTCACTTATGAGCATGGTCTCATTTTGCATACATTTACCTATAAGGGTTTCTAGTTTATCCTTTATAGCCAAGTAATACTCCATTATGTAATAAGACCACATCTTTTTTATCCATTACTTAGTTGATAAGTATTTGGATGGTTTCTAGTATCTAGCTATGACAATGTGTGCTATAAACATGGGTGCACATATTTCACTGTAGTACAATGTTTTTAATTCTTCTGGGAAGATAACCAGAAGGGGAACAGTGAGTCAAATGAGATCTCCAATACTAGAGTTTTGAAGACTCTCCAAACTGATGTCCGCTGTGGTTATACTAGTCTATACGCTCACCAACAATACAGAAGGGTTCTTGTTCCCCCATGCTCTCTAACTGCTTTTCTTATTTGTTGATTTCTTGATGATAGCCATTCATTCCAGAGTTAGATGAAATCTCAGTCTTGCTTTAGTTTGTATCTCTTAAAGGACCAGTGATGATGGACATATTTTCATATATTTATTTGTTGTGTGTATTTCATTTAAGAATTTTGTATTCACAGGCCTTCAAAATTCAAAGACCCAATCTTTGAAAGAATTTTTTTCTTTTTAATTTATTATAACTTTCTTGTAGTTTTTAAACCAGTTTGCACACTTATATGTGTTAACCTGAATAATTTTTAAAAATGTATTTAGTATGGGGTCTACAGAGTGTAACTACACAGATCAGACTCATATTGATTCTCCTTTTATCAGCCTTCTAAATGCTGGGATTCTGGCTGGTGCCACTACACCCAGTCTCAAACAGCAACTTAGTATGCCCCAGGGGCAAGGCCAGTATTTCATGCCAGGAATTGAACCTTGGTCCCTGGGACTGCCTAAGCAGGTGTTTTAATATCCTTAGCTATCTGGCTAAACAACTAATAGTATCATGTAATACAGCACCCATTGTTGAATTCCTTATTTTATTTAGTGAAATTTTGTATCATTTCTAATGTTGTTGGTTTTTTTTTTTTTTTTTTTTTTTTACCATTTTGTATTTTGTATTTTTGTTGTTGTTGTTACATGAAAATTGATTGAGCCCCTCCCTGCCCTTGTAATCTCCAGGTCACCTTTTCTGCTTGTAAAGCTCGTTTGCCAGCACCAGGAAGGTGACTCCGGGAGTAGTGCAGCATACTGCTAGGTGAGGTCCATGATGTGCTTGTAGCTGTCTTCCTCATACTCCGAAAACACAGCTGGCAGATTGAGCTCCTCATAGCGCCTTCACCCTGGTTACTTTCTCTGCATCCTTCTGCCTATAATTCTCTTGCAAAGTCTGGCACTGCTCCAGAGTGGCTCACTGCAGACACTGAACCACCAACCGGATGCACTTATTATCCTGGATGTCAGTGCCAATCTTTCCTGTCACACTGGGTTCCTCGAAGAGGTCAAGGAAATCATCCTGTATCTGAAAGAACTTGCCCATCTCCATCAAGATTTTCCCTGTGTTTTGCTCCTTCTCCCTGTCAATGCTAGCCATGTACATGGCAGCAGCAATAGGCAACAGGCAAGTAGAAGGAGCAGAAAGCTGTCTTATATTTGACAATAGATTTGTATGTCTTTTAAGTATATTTGTTGAGATCCACATGGTCCTTGAGAACTGTGATGATGTCTAAAGTCTGCCCAACCTCTGTTAGATAGCCAGTCTGCAGGAAGAGCTCCAGCAGGTTCAGGTAGAGGGCTGCTCCCAGCAGTGGAACTTCAGCAGGCAGTAGATACAGGCTTTCAGAATGAAGGCATTATTGACAGCGTCCAAACCTATTCCTGGCTTCTGATACCAGCAGACCTGTCCCCTCTGTATAAGCGATGAGTCCATTATATCATCTGACGTCAGGAAGAAAGCTTGCAGCAGTTCCACACACCAGCCCACAGTCAGTGCCCACTGCAGACTGTCTACATCCTGTTTTCTTGGCTCCACCATCTCCTGGAATGCTACCAGCACCGTCAAAGCCTGGTTGTATTTGCCTCTGATGGCATTGTACTCGACTTGAGCTGGGCAATGGTATCTCCTATTGTTGGGTGCCCTGTGTCATCTTCAGTCAGCACGCTGACAATCTGAGAAAAGTGCTGGATGAAATTCTGTATTTCTTGAGCATAAGCATTGTATTTCTGTTCTTCATTCATCCTGTCCTTGGTAGTCATCCTTTGACTGGGTTGTGTCTTCATTCTTGGTAATTTCTCTTGCTGTGCAGACGTTTTTTTTTTTTTTTTTTTATTCAGTCATTTTTTTTTATGGCCGGCTCAGCCCACCCCGAGGGCAGGGCTGGCACAGCATGTGGTGCCGGGGATCGAACCACGGTCCCTGAAGCCGCCCAAGCTTTCCCAAGCAGGGGCTTTAGACCACTGAGCCATCCCGCCAGGCCCCCAGACGTTTTTTTAATAAGATGAGAACTCAGTTATTGACTCTTTGTGATAGTTCCTATGTGATTGGGGCTTTATTCATAAAGTCTTTGCTTTTACTATTGTGCTCAAGAGTTTTACATATCCTATCATCCAACAGATTTAATGTTTCTGCTTTAATATTTATGTCTTTGATGCAGTTTGAATTTAGTTTAAAGCAGTGGTTCTCAACCTGTGGGTCGCAACCCCAGCGGGGGTCAAGTGACCAAAACATAGAGGTCGCCTAAAGCCATCAGAAAAATACATATTTAAACCCATGATATGCCGTGATGACATGTTATTTATTGGAATTAGTAATAAATATTTCTCAACATATAATTAAATATTGCTTTTGTGATTAATCACTATGTTTAAATTATGTTTCATTTGTAGCAATGAGAATACATAATGCATATCAGGTATTTACATTCTGAATCATAACTGTAGCAAAATTACAGTTTTGAAGTAGCCACCAAAATTGTTATTTGGTTTGGGATCACTGCAACATGAGGAACTATATTGTGGGGTCACAGCATCAGAAAAGTTGAGAACCACTGTTTTAGAGCGTGGTGCCAGATATGGGTCCAATTTTAATCTTCATGTATACAAAGCCACTTTTTCTAGCACCATTCACTGAGATTATTTTTCTTAGTAATTGAAACACAATATATTTAACAAATAAAACATCAATTGGAGTTGACATCTTCTAGAGGTTTATAGTTTTCTATTATTTTTGGATTTAGTTTTTTCATAAGTAACATGAAGAAACCTATGACCAAAGTGGGTATAATTAGCTTAAGCAGTGTATTAGTCACTTTCCAGTTAACAAGACACCCATAATTTAAAAGAGGAGAGGTTAAAGTCAGCTCACAGCCAGTCCATGGTAGAAAGAGCAGGGTGGGAGGGTGGCAGAACAAAATTACTTAGTTCTTGATTGCTGGGAATTAGGACCGGGGGCAGGGGCCAGGTACCATGCACACGTCCAAGCTCATTTATTGCAAATAGCTAGGTTAGGCAGAGAATGATGTATAGTTAGAAACTGAACAGAACTGGGAGTCAGATAGAATAGACAAGGTAAATCAGTTCTGTAGTCCTGCTAGGGAGGTAGCCTTCCTAGAGAGGAACAGCAAGATTGGTTGTATTGTAACCAGCACCATCTGATCCAGTCAGTCAGTGATATAACAAATACATACACAGATGCTCTGCGCATGCTCTGACCTTCATGGGTACTCCTGTCAGAAATGCCTTTGTTTTGCTGCATGCCAAGATTATAAATAAAATAATGTCTTCAATGTACTCTTGCTATCCTCTGTTTTTCTATTAGACTAATATTAGCTAAGTATCTGTACTTGTAATTCTATATGTTGATTTTGACCTGAGGTAACCTCTGATTTGATTTTACTCTATAACTCCTCTAAAAAAGAGTCCTAGCAGCAATCCAATTTTAGGATTCCATATGCCTCTCAGGAGCTTTCTCTTGATAAAACTTTTCTTAAAAAAAAAAAAAAAAAACAAATGGGCCAGCCAAATAGCTCAGCCAATTAAAGCACCTGCAAGCAGGTGCAGGGACCAGGGGTTCAATCCCCAAGCCTGATGAGCTGGCCCTGCTCCTGAATGTGCTGAGATGGCATTGAGAGTGGGTGTGGTGGCTGAGTTAGTTACTTTTTTCTCGTTGCTGGGACAAATACCCCACACTCAAAATGAAGGAAGGAAAGGTTTATTTAGCTCACAGTTTGTGGAGGTTTCAGTCCATATTTGGCTGGCCCAAGGCTGAGTGGAACAGGGCAGAGAGCATCCAGTTCATGGCGGCAGAGCAACAACAATCATGACAGAGGCGACCGACCAACCAGGGCAGCAGAGAACAACAGTGTGAGTCTGTCCCTCTTTATATTACATTTGGGCTCTCTGCCTCAGCCTATCAGCCTTAGGTCACACCCATAATCCCAGAAGTACTCAGACCTATAATCCCATCAGCACTAAAATACATAATCCCAGTAGATTATAAGTCAAGTCTCAAACTCTAGAAGTCCCTGCCTCATGATTGCATGAGGCTTTGGGAGGACAACTAGACATAAACCATAACAGTGGTGCAAGCCTATAGTCCCAGCTATTGGGATGCAGTAAACAGGTGGATCACTATAAGTCCCATCTAATAGTAAGACCCTGAATATCCTGTAGACCCTTCCCTAACATACAAAAAACAAAACAAAACAAAACACTTTTCTACTGTTTACCTCCTCTGTCTTTGAGTCTATTCTTTGATATTGTGAGGCAACGATTTGGGTTTGTAGGAATTCTAAACCTTGTTGAAGCTCCTCCATGACTCACCAAGATATGTTGTGAAGTGTGGTTAGTAATCTGCTAAACAGATCCCAAGCCTACTTGATGCAATTAAGCAGAGTTAATGAAAGCAATTAAATAAATGTATTCAGACTTTGACTTAGTTTTTCTAATACTTGATTTTAAACACTCATTGTCGATAGAATTATCAGTCCACTTTTTGTTTTTTAAATATCAGTAATGCTATAAAATGTGTATTTAATTTAAATTAATGTCTACTATGTATATCTTTTTATTTTATTAAAGAGGCTCTACTGTTTTCTTTGGATTACTGTATTCAGCTAAGTGTTACACTGATTATTACTGTGTTTACAAATAAAAGCATAAAACAAAGTATGTAGATATACTCTCAATAACTTTTCTATCAATTATTACGTAGATTTCTTGATGGTTTATTTAGATGTGACTATTTATAAAGGAAAATTGTTTTATATGAGGATTGTTAAAAGGATGAATGCCTTATTAGCATAAATTGGAGAAATTGTGCCATCTAGTGCCTTTTACTAAAAAATAATTTTTAAAGACTTTAAGTTGCAAGAATCTTAAACATTAAAATGAGTTTAGAAATCTGTTCCTTACATGTGAGTGCAAAACGAAAGTAAAATTAGGACATACGTTACTATAAGGGTGTATCCTAGGGGCAGGAGAGAATCTTAATCAAGTCCTAGGAGTCAATGTGGTCATTCCAAGCATTGTGTAAGATTTGTTTACTACATCTAGGGATGACATCCTTTTTTTGTTTGTTTGTTTTGTTTTGTCTTTTGGACCAGAGATTGAACTCATGAACTTGAGCCTGCCAGGCAGATGTTTAAGCCACTGAGCTCTTACTGCCCTAGGGATGATGTTCTTTGTGGACTTTGCATGTTAGTGGGAAAGGGGTTAAGAAGATCTGAAAGTGAAAAGCATTAGATAGAGAGATGTTTAGTGGTTGTTGCTAGAGGGGAAGGAGGATTTTTAAGAGGCTGAGTTTTCTTCCCCCTTCCTGTCTTTCCCTTGCCTCCTGTATTGTTGTCCACATTTCCCCATTCTGAACGGTGGGGAAATCCGAGAGTGTGCTGTGAGAAAAGGAGGAAAAGAGGAGTTTCGGGTTGCAGTTGGAAAAATAGATTAATTTTATTGTGTTAGTCTGTCAACACAATATCAAGTGGATACATATAAAACTTTATCCATTTTTTTCAGATGTGAGTGTATGTGAATTTTGAATTATCTAATGATTATTTTGGGGGATCTAATTTTTTTTTTTTTTTTTTTTTTTTTTTTTTTTTTTTTTTTTTTTTTTTTTTTTTTTTGAGACAGGGTCTTGCTATGCAGTTGAGGCTGGTCCTGAGCTCACTTTTGTAGCCCAGGCTGGTCTCGAACTCGCACCAATCCTCCTGCCTCAGCCTCCCAAGTGCTGGGATTACAGGCGTGAGCCACCACGCCCGGCTTCTAATTTTTGTATGCTAAAACAAGTGTAGGCAGAAGCAAAAATGGGTAAGTTAGTGTAGCTTACACACAGTACAGACTATAGTGAATTCCTTGAAACCACAAATATGTGAAGAAAAAGTTTCAGTACTGGGACAGAAGAATATCCTTTATGTTTGTTATTAATTAGATTATCTAGTAACTTCTACTTGAATTTTAATTATATGCCATCTTTTGACATTCATTATTTTCTTGACTATTTCTACATCTTATATTGCTGTTTTGAGGGCCTGCATTGATACCTGTGCCTATAGTTGTAAACCTATAAAATATTTTGTATAACTGTTTGTTGACAGTGTCTGATACATGGTATTTACAGGGCTTCAGCAGAATTTCTTTTACTTAGGTAAAGATAATGTGCCCAACAGATCCTTTACTTCACAATCATGATCTGAAGTATAACTCATCAACATGCCTGAGATTTCACAAAGGACTCCTAGAACTTAGGGTAATTATTTTACTTCAAGTATAGTGAACACATGGTTTACCTTCTTAACCCTAGCCAGCCATATGTGCAACTGCAGGGCTAAGTGTCTTCACAATGTTTTCAGTGATCTCTAGAGTGCCTAATGATAGGTTCTGGTCCTAGTACGAATTGCTGAATCATTATGGTGGTCATCTAATATGAATGAAGCCCTTGAAACAACCACTTATCTTTCCAAAGACCACCTCCCCCTCCTTCTCCAACTCAGCCCAGGGTGCAATTTCCTTCCATCTGTCCCGCCACCTCAGGGAAGGCCCCAATCAGCTCCACAGGTAAATCTAAACATCCTCCCTTCTGCCTGTTTCTTTGCTTCAACACAGTGCAAAAGCTATCACCATCATCTTGCAAAACTGAAACTCTCTTCCCTTTATTTATTTATTTATTTATTTATTTATTTTGTCTTTTTGAGACAGGGTCTCGCTATACAGTTGAGGCTGGTCCTGAGCTCACTTTTGTAGCCCAGGCAGGTCTCGAACTCGCACCAATCCTCCTGCCTCAGCCTCCCGAGTGCTGGGATTACAGGCGTGCGCCACCACGCCCGGCGCTCTCTTCCCTTTAAATGACAGCTCCCACCCCAACTCTTGTTGATCATCACTCTGCTTTCTATTTTTAGGAATTTGATGCTTTTATTATTTTTATTTTTTATTTTTTATATTCTTTTGGTCTTCTTGAGACAGGGTCTCATTATGCAGTTCAGGCTGGCCTTGAGCTCACTTTTGTAGCCCAAGCTGGTCTCGAACTCACACTGATCCTCCTGCCTCAGCCTCCCAAGTGCTGGGATTACAGGTGTGAGCCACCATGCCTGGTAGGAATTTGATGCTTTTAAAGACCTCATCCAGCATTTGCCTTTTTGTGACTGGCTTCCTTCATTTAGCACAATTCATCCTTGTTATATCTTGCGACAATTTTTTTTTAAAGCTGAATAATAGTCAAGGCAATTGTTTTTAAAGTACTGTAGTTAGATTGTAGTCAGGAGATTTAATTAATCAGTGAGAGGTATAAATTATCTTAATATGATCCACATATGTAACAGAGCATAGCCTCTTACATTTAGTAAAATGCATACAGTAATGGGTGGAAACTCACCAGCTGATGATTCTAAAACTGTAATAAGCTCCTTTTGGGGACTATTAGGGAAGAGAGTAGTAGTTTAAAAAATGTTATAAACATATGGTGTTTAATTTTTATTAACAATTTATAAAATGAGGTCTGGACTGAAAACTAACATAGTTTCTGTTTTTAACACACTACACTGACTTTAAATAAGTATAAACTCAATTTTTAATCATTTAAAAGCATTCTATTTTCAAAAGATGCTTTATTTAATCTTTGTTTTGCTTTCTTAACAAAAAACAGAATGTTGTACAATTCCACTCAGACTTTCTAAAAATTTTATTTATGTATTTATTTGGTACAGTGTCTTGTTATGCTGCTCGGCCTCATAGTGATCCTCCTGTCTCAGCCTCCCCAGGGCTGGGATTACAAGTGTGCATCATCACTCCCAGTTTCAGTGGTCAGCTCAGCCCAGGGTTCAGGGGCCCAGATGGCATGCAGTACCAGGGATCAAACCTGTGTCCTTGCATTTTTCTATGCAGACACTTAGACTACCACGCTATCTCCCGAACCCTCCATTTATACTTTAAAAAATAATTTGTACTATCTGCTACTGCTACATTTGATAATACAATACCAATTCATTGGTATCATTTTCCTTGTATTCACTCCATTAAAAGTAAAGTTCCAGCTGTGTGAATTAGAACTACCTGCTCATAGTAATGACAGGAGGGGCAGAGGGAGCAGTGAGTGGATCAGACTGCTACATTCACTCTGATTTCAAAACCAACTTGTACAGGGCTCTAGAACCAGCAGTGGCCCTTTCTCCCAGGTAAATGATTTACTGTGTACATTGATTGTAGCTAAAGTTAGAGAAAGATGCTATCTGCCCTTCTTTAGTTACTCCTAAGTTCACGTTACTCATTTTGGCCGCTTAAGTTCTTCTCTTCATGACCCCATTTTGGTGGCAAATCCTCTCCCCCATGTCTCTGCTCATTTTCCTGCATGATGGTTATGTGTGGCTTTGCTTCCACTTGCTTCACTCGACCCTGGGTTTTGTCGACTTAATGTCACATGGATTAGGAGAGATGAGATCTTCCCAAAGCGATCAAACCAAACCTGTGTGCAAGATGCGATGTTTGTGGTAAACTCTGCCCTATTTAACTGCTGCCACTGTGCTCTTGCTTACCGCGCTTGTCCCAGGGAGCAGTGTCATTTCACAGCTCTGCCTGATCTCTCCCTGTTTTCCCCTACCAATCAAGGTTTCACACATAAACTTTTGTTGAATAATTGTGAAGTGCTTTCCCTATTTCACAAATAAATATATTGATCATTATACATTCCTTCTTGTGAATTTCTTCCACCTACATTTTCTCCTTATTTTAGATCATTCACTTTAACAGCCTAAGTGCATTATTCCATGTTTTCCCCATGCTTATACTATATGCACATTACATTTTTAAAATTTAAAATTAAAATTTTTTATAATTCTTAACTTATAAAAAGTGCCATCATGCAAACTGTTTTGAATCTTATTTCTCTTAAGAATGACTTGTCGAAATTATGCCTATTACCTGGAATGACGAATTTAAACTCTCAAATTATTTATAGTGTCATTCCCCCATTGTGGTCATTTCATTTGTTTCTTTAAATTTTTTTTTTTTTTACTTTTTGACTTGAGCAGAAAAAAAGTTGTGTTTAAGTATATCAATATACATGTGCATGTATGTACCTACGTAAATATGTTTATCATTTTATGATAGAACTTTGTTATGGAATATGTGGATTTTCTTTTCTTTTTAGTATTTGAAATTGAACTCAGAACCTCTTGCCTGCCAGGCAGGCACTGTGTCACTGAACTATATCCCTAGCACTTGTTATGTGATGCCCACAGATAATTATTCTAAATAGTCATAATTCACATTTCTATAATATATAATTATGAAATTATAATCTTGTTTTCTCTTAGATAATAGATTTTAATGATCTTTAATCTTTGTAGTTGTGGTGGACAAAAAAGTGGTACTTTTTTAGGACTTTATTAGGACAAGGACATATATCCTCATTACTAGTGAGCTGATCCTGTGAACTCCACTGCACACCCTTTTCCACTTTTCTTTTGGGTTTTCTTTGTCTTTCTGGTCATTTTTGAGCATGGCACTGGTGTAGTTTGAGAGGCTTCCTTGAAGGCTCAGGTACCACATAACTGCTTGGTCCTGGAGGGCAGTGTGAAGGTGGCATGGGCTAGGGGAGACATGGGAACACAGAAGTTAATTGGGATTAATGTCATTTTTAATGGCATTAAATGCCATACCCCAATTAATGTTGGGGTCCTATTTCTCATTGAGAATGAGTTGTTATAAAATAGCAAGCCTGGCTCCAGAATCCTTCTTGCCTTCTCACTTACCATGGAACTGCTGTCTTCGTAGATGCATTTATACTGCCATGCTGTGGAGGGAAGTGTGTACTGGGTGATGCTCTTCCGTCTCCAGAGCAGAGCTCACTAAAGTACCTCAGCCATTGTGTATTGTCATAACCTTAGAAAACAAAGATAACGGCACAACTAGGAAACCTTTCTCTGTGCACTGCATTGTGCTTAAGTTTTCCAAAGCACAATGTTGCTCATCTGTTGAATTTTATTCATGGAATCTTACGTAAATACAATGTTTTGAATTTTGATATTATTGTATGATTATTGTTTATCTTAAAGCTTCTGGATCTCTAAAGATTAATAAAAAAAGCCCTTCTTTGACCATACATATAATTTATAAGAATTTTATAAATTAATTTTATTATTTTATTTGTTACATTTAAATCTTAATACATTTTTACTTTTGTGGAAAAAAGTGAAATAAAATTTCATAGTGGAATGATAGGAGAATAATAATTATTAATATTTAGTATTTGTTTGAGTAGAGTACAAGATAGGGACATAAAAATTTTTTTCAATTCATATTAGTTTTAATCTTCCTAGTAATATAACTAATTTGCAGTTTTTTTCTGTTTTCTTCCTTCCTTTCCCCTTTGCCTCATCCAAGTTTTTTTTGTTTTGAACTATTTCATTTCTTTTCATGCTACCTATTGTGCATTTCAATCCTTATTTACTCTTTCGGTTTCTCATAGCAGGGAGTTAATGTGATATTTACACATATGAGTCTGATTTATTTCACTTATGTGTATGGCCTCAAATTGCAACCATTTACCTATAAAAAAGTCTGAAGTTTATCCATCTTTATGGCTGAGTAGTACTGCATTGTAAAAAAGACTATATCTTTTTTGTTCATTCCTTGGTTGATGGGCATTTGGGTTGTTTCCAAAATTAGCTATTACAAATTGTGCTGGTATAAACATGAGTGCATATATATCACTGTGCTAAGTCTTCAGGCATTTAGAAGCAATTTTTAAAATGTATAATATATAGGTGAATTCATTTTTCTTAAATAGGTAGTCAGTCATGCCAGCAGAATTATAGGGGGCTCTTTCTTTTCTCATTTAATTAAGATAGCATTGTCTTGTATTAAATGTTTATATGTAGAGGAAAATATGCTGGGTTTTTATTGAGTTCTCCTGAACTTTTTCATGTTTGTTGTCACTACTTTGATTTGATTACAGTAACTATAGATACACTATGTCATCCTACATTTAGGAATTGAATTTTTTTGACAGCATCTACATTTTCATAATTCTCTATTCCTATATATTTATTTTAAAAATCAACTAAGATTATGTTAGTCTCTTGTTTTTGTTTTGCCGGACCAGGGATTGAACTCAGGCCCTTGTGCTTGCCAGGCAAGTGCTTATTCTACTGAGCCATTTTCCTGGCCCTTAAATCATCAAAGATTATGACACCATGTAAGATTGTATAGATTTTTTGAAAACTACAAGTATTATTATATTGTTTTCCTATTTAACTTTGGTGTTTGTCTTTTCATTTGTTCATATCTTTATATTTTATGACTTTCATGTTATATAATTTTATATAATATATATTTTGTTATAAAGAGACATCGTCACAATTTAACTTTAAGGTATGTCTAAGGTAAACATAACTATTCTATATACTTAAGGCTAGTCATTTCATTTAATTCTGTTATAAATTCTAGGGCAATTTTAACACATTTATTTTGCTTGTTGGTTATCCAAGCTCTTCACAGGCAAAAAAAAACAAAAAAACAAAAAAATGTTTTAAGTTTCTTGTTTTCTTACTCTATTTTTTTTTTTTTTTTTTTTTCCAGTAGATGCTTTTTTTTTTTTAAAAAATTTTACAATCAAATACTTTTTTTTTTTTTTTTTTTTTGTGGGACTGGGGTTCAAACTCACAATCTTGTACTTGCCAGGCAGGCACTTGTGCCACGAAGCTATCTCCCCAGCTCTCACAATCAAATACTAAGATAACATCCATAGCTATTACATTGCATTGGTATGCTCCTTTTACTTTTTATTTTTTTCCTTTTATTTTTATTTATTTATTTTATTATTTTTTATGTTATGGCTGGCTCAGCCTGCTCTGTGGGTGGGACTGGCACAGCATGAGGCGCCAGGGATCGAACCGTGGTCCCTGCAGTTGTCTAAGCTTGCCTAAGCAGGTGCTTTAGACTGCTGAGCCATCTTACCAGTCAAGTATGCTGTTTTTAATTATTTAAAGTATTTTTTACTTAAAGTTCAATTTTTTAACATATTAAAAATTCAATTTCCATTATATATCGAAATCTCAAGAACCTTCTTTTCATTTTATCAAATACCTTTTCTGATCTATTAATATGAACACATATCATTTCCTTGGCAAATTTTGGCAATGTAGAAGATTATGCTAACTATCTTTTGAAACTGAATTACCTTTCCAATCAAATACTATACCTATTGGTCTTACTGTGTTATTCTTTAAAAGCAATATTGGATTTTGTTTGCTTTCATTTTATTGGAAATTTTGCATCTGTATTTATGCTAGAAGTCAGTTGTATTATTTCTTTTAGGTAGGACCTTGGCATGTTTTAATACTGAATTTACACTATATTCATTGTATTCATGTAATGAAAGTGATCAACTTTTACCTAAGATATGCTATGGTTTTTGTTTGGCATTTAGTCTTACTTTATAAATAAAGTTATCTCAGAATAGCTTTATATTCTCAGTAAGGTTTTGAAGTATAGGGAGATAACTTGTCTGCAACACATGAAGTTTTCCTTGTTATTAACAATTTATGTTAGCATGGTATATTTGCTATAATTAATGAATCAAGTTGATACATTACATTATTTTGATTCCTTATTTCCCTTTCTTTAGTTTTACCCTAGTATTCTTTTTCTGTTCTAGAGTATCATTTAGGATATAACATTATATTTAGTTAGGGCTCCTTAAATTCTTTTCAATAGTAGCATCACTCTTCACTTTTGGTGAGCTTAACAGTTTCGAGGAGTATTGGTCAGTTATTTTGTAAGATATGCCTCACATGGCATGCTTCTCATCTGTTCTTCATGATCATACTGTATTTATAGATTTTAAAAAACAAAACCACAGGGACAAAAGGCCATTTCATTATTTCATATCAAAGCCAACTTCAGTTTCCATGGTAATAGTGACATTGTTGATGCTAACCTTGTGAAGTCTTTTTTTTTTCCATTTCAATACAGTAGTCTTTGGGGGGAGCCACTGTGTAAGAGACCTAGGTAGTGGAGAGTTATGTTCCCCTCTAGATGTGGCACATCTACGAACATCTGTAATATTTAATTTTTTCAAAATATTTTTTTATTTTATTTATTTTTTTTTCTTGTTTCAGTACCTTTGTTTGTTTATTCACTCATTTTTATGGCTTGCTCAGCCCGCCCTGAGGGCAGGGCTGGCGCAGCATGTGGTGCCGGGGATTGAACTGTGGTCCCTGAAGCCTCCCAAGCTTTCCCAAGCAGGCGCTTTAGACCACTGAGCCATCCCGCCGGGCCCTGTAATATTTAATTTTTGAAATAATTTTACATTTTAAAATGTGACAAGTGGCAGATATTGTATATCTACTTTAATGACTTTTTTATTGATGAATTATGTTCTATCTACATGATCTATCGATTCTGTAAATAGAACACTCAAGTATATACTGTAGTTCTCTTTTTGTCAAGTTTGTGAATCTCCATCAGCTTTTGCTTTACATAACTAACTCATTTTATTCATACAATTTTATTTTGTTTTGTTTTGAGCTAGAGTCTCTTTGTGTAGTTCCTGTTGCCCTTCAACTCACTACATAGCTGAGGCTGGGCTGTAACTCATGATAATCTGCCTGGCTTAGCTTCCTGAGTGCTGGTATTATAGGCATGTACCACTATGACCAGCCACATGGTTGCTGTATCATCTTCATAAATTTGACTTTAAGCACCACCTAGTATTTTAGTCTTCTTTGGTAATTTCAACTTTAAACTGCCTCCAGTTGCTACTCTGCTTCAATTTCATTTGCATTGCCCTATTGTAACTTGGCTTATTACTTTATTACTTCAACCTTTTTCAATGCATTTTAGTGACTGTTGTGAACAACATTTTAGTTTTTAAAAATAACCCAGTCTGATAATATCTGTCTTAATGGTCAAACTAAATACTTTTATACTCAGTGAAATGGCTTATATGATTGATTTTATTTAATCTAATTTTTATTACTTATATTGTTTGTTTGTATTTCTTCCACTTATGTTGGCTTTACCTAGTGTCTATTCATTGGGTCTTTCTGTGTTAATGTAGAAGTCTAAAGTTTTCACCTCACACTTGGTTATCCCATACTCTTTTCCTTTACTATGTTCAAAATTAGACATATATTTCTTTCTCTTTTTTTCTTTATGTATTTGGTACAGGGTTTCACTATGCAGCTTGTGCTCATAGTGATCCTCCTGTTTTCAGCCTCCCCAGTGCTGGGATTATAGGCATGCAACACCACCCCTGGTCTTGGTGGCTGACTCAGAGTACCTGGGGGCAGGGCAATCATGGCATGTGTTGCCAGGGATAGAACCCCAGTCCCTGCGCTTGCCTAAGTGGGTACATAGTCTGCTGAGGTATCTTACTGGCTCTCCCTCGTATATTTTCTTATTAGTAGTTTGTAGTTAACTAAATCAAGTATACTTATTAGCTCAGATGTAATAAACTTTAACAAGGGAAAACTATGATTCTTGGCATTACTTATAAAAGCTGTCAATTCTCAAACTTTCTTCTTGCTTTATCTCTTACCTGATAGAAGAATACTTTTTAAAAGCTAAGAGAAGCTATCAGAAATTATGGATGTGTATGAAGATCCTTAGAAGATGTATTAACTACCATAATTGTAGCTCATTCTTTTCCTGGAGCAATAAAATAGTTACTAATGTTTGATTATCTCACAACATAAAACTTAAAGAATTGAGTCATAGCCCATAAAATTTAAAGTACAAAGCTGGTATAAAAAATAAGATTGTTTGGTGCATATTTCACTATATATTTTACTATACTTCTAACCATTAGTTCAATACACACTAAAATTCTCTCTATGTGTTATGCTAAATGCTGTGGGGAATTATTAAATGATGTTCTTTACATATTAATATTTATAGATAAGTGGAGGGAGGCTATTTCCTTATCAGGCAGAGGTAAACCTTAAACAGAAGCATAGAGATAGGATAAACAAAGTTTGTTTGACCAAGACATTACTTGTGTGAATGTGGATTAATAAAACATATAGGAAGAGAGAAATAGATAGGAATTTAAAGGCAAACTTACTTAGTAAGTAGTATTCAGTAGTTTAAAGAAATTTCTGAGAAGAATGATTATCAACCTACTCAGGAAGATTAACCTAAATGCCACTATGTGGGTAAGTTGCAGTAGAGAGATTACAGGAAAGTATTTCTTTTGAGCTTAGAATAGAACAAACCAGCAAGATTGACAGTGAGAATGGGATATGGGGGTGGATTTGAGAAAGACTGAAGAGGTAGAAATAATAAAGCATGGCAACTGTTTGGATATGGGAACAAATAGAAGAGAAGCCTAAGAAGTCAACCCATGCATGGTAAAGATATTCCTTTTCAACAGAAATAGGACATGAGAAAGGATGGGGCTTTCTAGAGAGAAAAATAAATTAGGCTTGGGAACATTCCACTTGAAGTAGCCATCGACTCTCTTGGGGGCTGGTCAATCCTCCAATCACCAGGGCAAAAGTATGATGAAGGATAAAAGACAGAGGCAATAATTTAGAATGCAAGAGGTCCAGAGCATCAGTGCTCTTCTCAGGCTAAGACAAAAATCTCAAGACACTTCACTGTTTGTTGACTATACATGGCTTCTCCAGGGGTCATGTAGAAAGATTCTGGGAACAGTGGAGTGGAGGGCACTGACATGAACAAGGCGTTTTAAGAGTCAAAACAATATGCCTAGATTAATGGGAAATTTGTTTTTACCATAAGTTAATATTTACTTCTATGGAATTATGTGTGAGAGTTTCAGGGGCCTCAATTGAAACACTATCTTGCCTTCTTGAGATGTCACAGTGTCATAGGTCACAGAGTTCTCTACTGTATGACCTACGAACATATAAAACATGGAAGACTAAGTCAAGGGCTATTTTTAGGTACATTGTCCATACTGGATTATAATAATTTTTTCTCTCTATGTATAGTTGTGTTCTAGACAGAGTTTTACTAGAGGAACAGATATAATACAAGGAACAGATATAACACAAGATGTGTCACTCCCAGAGTCAAATGGGGAAGTGTGCTGGGAGTGTCTGCACACTGCCAACTGAAGGATTCAGTCCCAAGGCTTTTATACTCACTACAGTGTTCCATCTCTAAAGGTCTCTACTGGTCTTCACTGGTTTCTACTGGTTTTGTTGTGTCAGCAACAGAAAGCAGAAGAATCTGCTCTGGAAAGCTGAAGGGTCCAATCTAGAGGCTGACAAGGCTGTGCAGCCAGGCAGTGCAGCCAAATTGATAGAATGTATTGACCACCAGGCGTCCAGCCAAGTTGACATAATGTGTCAACCGCTACAAGTAGTAAAATTTCATTTGGAGAAAGTTCCTGCAATGAAGTAGGAATCCTGATAGTGGGCTGCTGCTGAAGTCTCTTATCTAGGAGTTTTTTATTTTGCAAGACCATATTGCAGGGTTACAAATACAGCTGCTTAGCTAATATCCAATAGATCAACAAGGTCATAGTATAGGTGTATCTTGGAGGGGTCACTAGCTTACTCTTAGCTGAAGAATACCGGCATTTCTGGGAGATGTAAGGTATGGGTCAGAGGGTACTGGCATCTGTCTATGTGTTTGTTACACTGTTTAGACTCACTGGTGAGTGAGTGAGTGAGTGAGGGACACTTCAAGTGTTAAACTTGGAAGTGATCCTCTTATCTCGGTCTACCAGTGCTGGAATTATAGGCATGTGCCACCAAGCCCTTTGGGGCTTAGTTTCCATCAACTCCACTCTGGACTGCAGGCCAGGCTCACCTCATTTCTGTTCTAACTCCCTTGGGCTGGTCCCATTCTAACCATCTGTCAATAGACCTGACCTTGCTCTGTGCAGTAAAGCCAGAAGTGCATGCTTTTTTTTTTTTTTTTTTTTTTTTTTTGCCTCCTGACACACAGTGGCTGCAATGCCAGCAGAGAATTTGGGGCCATGCAGTGATCTCAAGAATGGATGCCACACCTCAGCAGGAAGCATGGTGACAGAGCATCCTGGTTCCTTTTAGAAAAAAAAATATGGCAAATAAAAATTGAATTGAGAACTGGGGAAAAACAAGATGCAAGATGTGAATGTTATAGGAAACAGTATAGCAGACTTTTTCAGATAGTGTAAGGAACAAATTGTGCACTCCTGGCCAGGATGAGAATGACTTTAGTTGGCTAGCTCGGCTCAGCAAAGTTCAGCATTGTAACTTATAAATCCCAAACAAAGACAGTTAAAAATACAATTACCTTTAGCCATCCAGTGCTTCTCAGTCAGGTATGGAATCTAACCACACCTAGGGAGGTGAGGATGCATGTCATAGTTAGGGAGTAGAGTTCCAGTACTGGGGGCGGGGGCAACAAGAAGGGAGATGCCCAGCTCTACAGGTTTAGATAGCTGTGAAACCTCCCTCCCACTTGGTACATCAAAGTGCATCCCCGGCAGGAGGAGGGAGCAGGAATGTGCTCTACCAGGGCAGAAATCACCTGAGAGCCAAGAAAGAGGATTGCCTGTTAAAATAGAACACTTTCTTCGTCATTAGCAGAGCACAGGTGAGAGAATTTCCCTTACTGGATGTGAAACTGGATTCTAGAATCAGGCTTAGCTCAAGGTCCATTGTTCATTAGATATGTGATACTGAACAAGAGGGGCAAAGGCTTTAAAACCTTATTATCTTTCCAGGATGAGGGACAGGTTAATAGAATTTACCCCTGGTTGTGTGATAGTGAATTATTTATGTTGTGTTTCACACAATGCTCAGAGTAGGTATTCACAGATGATAAATGTGTGTGGGGCCAGCCAAAGAGCTGAGTGGATTAAAGGGCCTGTAAGCAAGCACAGGGGCCAGCGGTTTGATCCCCAGGTGTGCTGTGCTAACCCTTCCCCTGGGGTGTGCTGAGATGGCAATTGAGACTGGGTGTGGTGGCACATGCCTGTAATCCCAGCTCTTGGGAAGCTGTAAACAGGCAGATCACTATGAGTCAGATCTACTAGTGAGACCCTGAACACCCGGTAGACCTTTCCCTAAAACAAACAAATAAATTAATTGTGTATGTGAGCAATGAATCAAGTTGTTATTGATAATACAGTAAAAATATTTCTGAATGAAGTTCCTGAATTTTGGTAATTTCAGAGTTGCAGTCAGTTTGTGATTTAGAGAAAGACAAGTTAACATTAATAAAATAATACATAACTATACTTTGCAACCTCAGGTCATTTTTTCACCATTTTAACTTGAGGCCAAACCATTTTTCAGTATAACTCCCTGTAATATAAATGAAGTGTATCTGGGTAATTTTGATGCATAACTAATGATTTATTACCATTGTTTGTCTTTACAAAAAGTAAAACCACAGGAAAACACTGAGTTAAATTATAATGTTAGAGAAATTAGTTTCAATGCCAATTTGGTTTCATAGTATTTAAAAAATATTTAATGATACTTTAATGCAAGATTCCCTTCCATGTCACACTCTAGATAGGATCTACAATAGACAAAAGACAAATTATCATCTGTGGAGTCTTCACTGCAGCTAATATTATATGATGACCAACTTGATTTTTTTGAAACTTGATCCTATTCAAGCTTCATTTACAGTGTAATCTAGTGGGTGCCAGCAGCTAGCAATGGAAAGAACTTAAATTCTGAAATTAAATCTTAGTTTCAACATAGGTTTCATTTCTTACTAATATTGTGTAAATGGTTAGCCAGTGTGTGGTTTGTTAGCATTAAAATTGTTCTGCAGGAAATGTGAAATGCTGAACAAATTTATTTGTGTTTGTAGGTAATTTAAATGGTTTAATATGTTCACTTTTAGCAGCATATTAATTTCATAATACTAAGGAAAACTATGGTGAAAGCCAATGAAAGATTTAAACACTTTTTAAAAAAATCTTGAAATACAAGATACTATTGGTTACTGAGTCATAAGAAAGAAATAATAGGTTGGGAAGCAGTTGTGGAAGCAAGTGGGACCCTCAGCAACTAACATGGACGGAGGAATCCACGTACCTGGCCCTTCCCTCTATACCATAGTATAGGCAACATGTGTGCAGAAGTACTTGGGACTTAGAAATGGGTGTTCCAGAGGAATCTAGGTGCTTTGAGCCATTGCCCTACATGATGCAAAACACCTAAAAATGGACACTGGATTGGTCAGAGGAACTCAGGATAAATCTACTATACGAAGGGGAAACACTTTGCATAGAAACTCCAAGTTTACGACTTATTCTACTATATAGCTATAGACTGTTTCTATTACCTAAAGTATAAAATCAATAGCTACCAAAATTGGTCAGTTTCTAATTTTACTTCATGTTATCATTATTACTAATTGCACTATTATAGCTAGGATATCATATTCTGAGAGCCATGGAAGCTGGAAAATTGGTCAAATGTGTGTAAGTGGTAATTGGCCTCAGTGCCTAAAGCAGACAAGCTACTTCAGTCCTGAGATAAGCATCTTGACTGGTTAATGTCAGCTATTAGTCACAAGGCAACCTTGTATCATGTGTTACTAACTTTGCAAAAGTATAAGTATCATATTGTTGCTCAGGGAGCTGTCTCACAAACCAGGCAGATGAATCACCACCTAACTCAGCTTTTGTCTTCTTGTCTATCTGTTCCTCATTCCTGCAGCTGTCTCTCCCTGGGTTGAATGGATCACACTATGAGACTCATGGATCCTTACAGTCATATCTCTTTTAAGCACTTGCTCTCCCTTGGGTAACACCATTGGGAAGAGCTGGGGTAATAACCTCAGAAGGTGGAGAGCAATGCCAAATGGAAAACAACATCCCATTCTGAACTGGGAAGACAAGATCTTGGAACAGACATAAACCAAGAATCTCCAATACAGAAGACAACCCTGAAAAATAGACTTTTATTATGATGGCCTTGATAGTAGGGATATAACTAATTACTATCAAAATTTGACAAGGATCATTACAGAAATCATTTTATTATAATGGCCTTGATAGTAGGGATATAACTAATTACTATCAAAATTTGACAAGGATCATTACAGAAATCAAAATAAACAGTTCTTTCTCAAATAGAAAATGACAAGACAAAAGAGCAAAATGTAATCTTAGACATCCAGCTCATCTAGAACAAGTCCAGAAGACATCAACATAGAAGAAAGTGGAAGTCATAGAAACCAGACATCTGCAATGATAGCAACTGAGGTAAAGAAACAACTCCAGGTAAGTATAGAGGAAATCAGATGAGCAATAATCTCTCAGATGAGAAAAGAAATTATAATCATAATGAAAGATTTACTGAGCATATCTAAAGAAGATCTAAATAAAAATCAAAACATTGAAAAATAACAGAAAACTAAACTGAACAATATAGGAAAGAATTATAATGCCTGAAATAGATTCAGAGATATCCAGGGAATGAAAAACTTCCATTGAAAACTGGTAGAACCGTTTAAATGAAACTGAAGATAGACTTTCAGACCTTGAAGACATCATTGTAGCTAGTGACCATGAAAGGAAGTATCTCTTGAAAATAAAAATAAATCAGGAAATAATAATTCAACAGCTGCAAGATGACACAAAGATGAACAATGTAAGAGTGATAGGTTTCATGAAAAAAGAAGTAATCAATGCAAATGACATAAAAAGATTATTTGCAGAAGTAATAGCAGAAAACTTACCAAGCATGGGAAAAAATCTGACATACAATCAACTGAGGCTTATAGATTTCCACTCAGCATCAACTTAAATAAATCTGCACCTAGTCACATAATAATCAAGATCCAAGAAAGTAAGCACAAGAAGAACATATTAAAAGCTTCTGGGGAAGATTAAACAGATCATCTATAAAAGAAAGCTCATCAGAATCATGGCAGATTTCTCAACACAAACCATCAACAAGAGCTTAGAGTGAAGTATTTTGGGTCTTCAAAGTAAATACCTTCCAACCTAGACTAATGTACCCTGCAAAACTATCTTTCAAAACTAATGGAGAGGTAAGACACTTCCACAACAAAGAACAACTAAAGAAATTCATGGCACCAACCCAACCCTATAAATACTAGTAAAAGATGTTATAGAAAAATAAAAATCACCACAATTATAAGCAACAACAGAAAGAAACCACCAAGCAGAATAAACAATTACAGAGAGGGGAAAATTAGGGAATCAACATAAGGAAAATAATATGATAAAGATAAGCTAATACATATCAGTTATAACAGTAAATGAACTCAAGTTACAAATCAAAAGAAACATTCAAGCAGAGTGGATCACAAAACAAAATCCAACAATACACAGTGCACAAGAAACTGTACACATTTAACTCAAATGGAAATTCATAGACTGAAAAATCAAAGGATGTAAAACAATACGCTATATCCCAGGATCCCAGAAAAAAGCAGACAGTGCTTGCTGACAATGTGAACTTCAAACCAAGAATGATGAAACAAGATAAAGAATGTCACTATATACTTGTTAGAGAAAAATGTCAAGAGGAGGAGATAAGAATCATAAATAGGTATGCATGAAATATGGGAGCAGCCCACTATATAAGACAAATTTTGGTGTATGAAAAATCAACCAATAAACACTTTTAATGGGGTGACCTCATTGTCACAAAGAGATTACCTAGAGAAAAATTTAGTGAAGATATAACAGAACTGAATCAAACCTTTGAACACATGTACTTTAGTGGATGTTTAGAGTGTTCAATCAAGCAACATCAGAATACATGTTCTTTTCAGCTGCACATGGGAGAGTCTCTAAAATAGACCAATACTATTCCCTACAACATATTTAAATAAGTGCAAGGGAACTGAAATTATCTCATGCATATTATCTGACTCTAGTGCAATGAAACTGGAAATTAAGGACAAAAAATGCAAAAACTTGATTATTACACATAAATTGCATAACATATTCCCAAACAAGTGGATCACAGATGAAATTGAAGAAATTAAACAAGATTTATAATCCAGAAAAAGTGAAAATACAACTTACTGGAATTTGTGGAATGAAATGAAAGCAGTCCCCAGAGGGAAATCTACAGTGGTAAATTCTT
>PVJA010010197.1:26923-58206 GCA_004027025.1 Myocastor coypus
AAAGAAAGAAAGAAAGAAAGAACAGAAACAAAATTCACATTCACACAATAAGGAATAAAAATACAAGATCACTTCACATCCCACAGAAATTCTTAGGATCATTAATATCAAATTTTAAAATCTTTACTCATAGAATGGAAACACAAAAGAAATTGACATAAATCTATATGCATGGATTACCAAAACTAAACCAAGAAGATATAAAAATTCTGAGTAACTCAATATCAGTGAATGGAATTAAAAATGTAAAAAAAAAAAAAAAAAAAAAAAAAAAAAAAAAAAAAAAAAAAAAAAAAAAAAAAAAAAAAAAAAAAAAGCAGCCCATGTCACGATGGATTCAAAGCTGAATTCTACAAGAAATTTAGAGGAAATTTAATTTCAATTCTCCTGAAACTCTTAATTGAGAAGAAGCATTTTTCTCTAAATCATTTCTAGAGGCAAGTATTACATGGATATCAAAACTACAGAAATATCTGACCAAAGAAGAAAACTATAGGCCAGTCACCCTGATTAACATAGAATTCAGTAAATCATGAAGAAGGTTATATACCAAAAACGGTAGGGATTTTTCACAGGGATGCAAGAATGGTTCACTATATGCAAATGTATAAATGTAATATATTCTATCAACAAAGCCAAAAACAAAAACCATATGTTCATCTCAATATATGCAGAAAAAGATTTTGATAAAGTCCAACACTCATTCATGGTATAAGCCCTAAGGAAATTTACAACGAATAATCTTTACCTCAATCTGATAAAAGCCATTGTTATGGCTTGTATCTGGTTGTCCCCTGAAAGCCTCATGTAAATCATAGAGCTGTCAAGCACAAGGTTCAACAGGTGGGGCCAAAGCACCAGAATGGGGGTCAAGGAGCATGGCCAAGAGAGGTACAAACTGACAACGTGCACTGTCAGAGGTTCCCCTCCTCCCCAGGTGGCAGTCTCTTTGAGGTATGGAATCATCCTGAACGTGGTGGTGTAGAGTCTTGCTATGTAATTCAGGCTGCTTCAACTTACGAGGCCTCCAGGAACTGTGAGCCAAATAAACTTTTCCTTTCCTAAGCTTGTGTGTTGGGTATTTCTCCCAGCAATAAAAGTAACTAAGACAGAATTTAGTACCAGAGAAATGGGGTCTTTGTTGCAGCTAAACTTGACCATGTGGATTACAAGCTTTTGGGAATGGCTTATGGGAAGAGATAGGAAAGGTTTGGAGATGTCACCTGCAAGAGAAAACTCGAAGAGCTTCTGTCTTTCTGTAGGGGAGGTTCTGGTCAGAGCTCAGACTAGAAGAATGATAGGAAATCTGACTGTGAAGACCAGGCTGGGGAGGTTTCTGCTGGGAAGAAGGACTGCATTGGTTGTTGGACTCCAGATGATTTGTGTTTTGGCTTGGGAGACAGCCTAGCTGAATTTTGCCAGGATCCAGAGACTTTGCCTGAGACTGAAATTAAACGTGGAGGACTAATGAATCTTTAAAAGGAAATTTCAAAGCAGTCAAATATTGGGGCAGTGGCATGGTTATTGTTGGGGGCTCTTAGTCAAATATATGTTGAGAATGAAGAGCAAAGAGCCCAGCAGAATGATTTAAAATGTTGTGAATTTGGCCAGAAAGAAAACACCAGGCGGGGTGTGGACTGTAAAGATAGATAGAGCTGAGATCTCCTTTGCCCAGGAGGAACAGGAGAATAGAAAAGATGTTGTGAGGGCATCACAGGAGGTGTCAGGTACTCGACCTTAGTAGCCTCAGAATTGCAAGTGAGGGACTTTGCTCTGAAGAGAAAGCCACAGAGCCCCATGTTCCAGAATGTAGGCAGCAGCCACACCAGGTTCCAGAATGGAGGCAGTGACCACACCAGATTATAGAATGGCACTGGTTCAGAAAATTTGTTTCTTGGAATCAGAGTCAGAGTGCTTAGAAATCCAGGTACCTGGCTCCTACAGCTAAGAGAAAAGGAAGCCTGGCTACTGCTCCAGCTGGCAGCAGACCTTGGCATCATCCACGTGGTACAGGTTTTAGGTGCATGGAGAATGCAGGAATTCTGACACATTAAGAAAGTTTCCATCTCGTAGCCGGGCGTGGTGGCGCACGCCTGTAATCCCAGCACTCGGGAGGCTGAAGCAGGAGAATTGGTGTGAGTTCGAGACCAGCCGGGGCTACAAAAGTGAGCTCAAGGCCAGCCTGAACTGCACAGTGAGACCCTGTCTCAAAAAAGACAAAAAAAAAAAAAAAAAAAAAAAAAAAAAAAAAAAAAAAAAAAAAAAAGAAAGTTTCCATCTCTATTTTAGAAGAAGGTCTGGGAGGTCAGGCAGTGTGCCCCTGAGAGGGCAGTGTGTAAAGGTGTGATTAAGAAGCCTATTCCATGGAAACCCCAGAAATTTGGAAAAGCCAGGAACGTGGATCATCTAAGGGAAACTGCAAAGAGGGAGCAAAGTCAGCCTAAGAGAGAAGCTATGGGAGCTACAACCACCAGAATTGCCCTAAGGGTGGAACCACATACAACTCACAATTTGCCACAGATTGCTTCGGATATTCCATATGGAACTATAGGATTCAATGTTTGCCCTGCTGGATTTTGGATTTGTTTTGGCCCCAGTAGTTTGTATCCTTCTGTGTATACCTTTTGGCATGGCAGTGTTTATCTTGTGCCTTTGAATGTTTGAGCTATTTAATTTTTCATTTGTATAGGTGCTCATAATTGAAAGTTTGCCTTGGATCTTGGAGGAAATTTGGGACTTGGACTTTTCAACAATACTGATTTCGAGACTTTGGCAATTCTTAGAGATGGACTAAAATGCCTTTTTGCAGAAAAAGATATACATGAGATTTAGGGAGTCCAAGGGCAGAATGTTATTGTTTGTATCTAGTTGTTCCGCCAAAGCCTCATGTAGATTATGGAGCTGTCAAGTGTGAGGCTCGAGGGGCAGGGCCAAAGGACCATGGTGGGGCTCAAGTTGCATGGCCAAGAGAGGCACAAACCATTAAACTGACAGCACGTGTTGTCAGAGGTTCCCACCCTCCAGGTGGCAGTCTCTTGGAGGTATGGAGTGAATCATCCTGGAAATAGTGGCATAGAGTCTCAAGGTCTTGCTATGTAATTCAGGCTGCTTTAAATTATGAAACCTCCAGTAACTGTGAGCTAAATAAACTATTCCTTTCCTAAGTTTGCATGTTGGGTATTTGTCCCAGAAATGAGCGAAAAGTAACTAAGATAGCCATCAATGAAAAACCAATAGCCAACATCATGCTAAATGAACAAAATCTGAAAGCCTGTACTTTAAAATCAGGCACAAGGGGCTGGGGAGATAGCTCCGTGGCACAAGTGCCTGCCTGGCAAGTGCAAGGTCATGAGTTCAAACCCCAGTCCTGAAAACAAACAAACAAACAAACAAACAAACAAACAAACAAAAAACAGGAACAAGACAAGGATGTCCACTTTCACCACTCCTATTCTATATAGTTCTGTAAATATTAGCCAGAACAATCAGACGAGAGTGAAATAAAAGGAGAAAGGATTACAAAAGAAGTACAACTATTATATCTGCAGATGACATGATACTCTACAAGAAAACCTCAAAAAGTCCACCAAAAGGATTTCCAATGTAACAACCAAATTCAGTAGCATCACAGGATATAAAGCCAACACTTAAAAATCATTAGCTTTTCTTTCTTTCTTTCTTTCTTTCTTTCTTTCTTTCTTTCTTTCTTTCTTTCTTTCTTTCTTTCTTTCTTTTTGTCTTCCTTCCTTCTTTCCTTCCTTCCTATTCCTTTTTTTTATAGGGTCTCATTACACAATTGAGGCTCATAATGATCCTCCTGTCTCAGCCTCCCCAGTACTGTGATTACAGGTGTGCACCACCAGGCATAGTTTTGAGGCTGGGGCTGGCTGCACAACAAGGGTTCTGGGACTGGCATGGAATGTGGTACCGGAGATTGAACCTGAGTCCTTTCACTTGCCAGCCAGGTGCTTACATGGTCAAACTATCTCTCAAGCCCAAAAATTAGTATTATTTCTGTACATAAACAATGGACTCATCGAGAGAGAAATTAGGGAAATCACATCCTTCATAATAACATCCAAAACAATGAAATACTTAGGAATCAATTTAACAGAAGAAGTAAAACATCTATACAGTGAAAATTACAATACTCTGAAGACAGTGATTGAGGAGGATTTCAGAAAAGTGGAATGATATTCCTTGCTCACCGTCAGGAAAAACCAACACTATGAAAATGGCCATACTCCCAAAATTGTTATATAGATTCTATGTATTCCTAATTAAAATACCATTACTAATCCTCACAGATCTACAGAAAACATCCCTAAAATATATCTGGAACTAGAAGAGGCCTAGAAAATCAAAAGCAATCCTATTCAACAAAGAAAGACAAGGAGGCATCACAATTCCTGACTTGAAATAATGCTATGTTACTGTGATAAAATCAGCGCGATACTGGCAATAAAACAGGATCAATGCAAGAGATTAAAGATGCACATACAACTACCAACACACTCCAGCATCTTATCTTTGACAAAGGGGCCAAACATGTTCACTGGATGAAAGATAGCCTCTTTAACAAATGGTGCTGGAAAAACTGGGTTTCCATATGTTGAAGATTAAAATTAGACCCCTATGGGTCAATGTGCACTAAAGTCAAAATGGCTCAAAGATTTAAGCATTAAAACTGAATAACTAAAACAGAGGGATCACTATGAGTCTGATCTGTGCAGTGAGACCCTGTGGGCCCTGTACTAAATACATGAAAACAACAACAACAACAACAACAACAACAACAACAACAACAACAAAAATAAAACCCACCTAACCAAACCTGAATAGCTAAATCTTTTGGAGGAGTAAGTAGATAGATATCTTGAGATATAGGGTAGAGAGAAAGGTCATGAACAAAAACTATACTTCATGAGAAATACTTCAAAGCATTGACACCTGGGATCTCATCTTACTGAAATGGTTATATATCAAAAGAAATCACCAAGACAACGAAAGAAAGCTCATGAATTTGGAAAAATTTTAGCAAACTGTCTCTTGAGACATATCTAACATATACCTAAAGAAAGATAAACTTGAGGCTTTTATAGGCAAATGGATAAAGTACATTCCTAAACAAAATAAGTAAAAACCCATATGTGCAAATATCGTATTATCTCCCTAGTGTAACATCCTGAAAGTGTTAATAAAACCTGAAACGTACATTTGATATAGTAAAATGGAAAGAAACTTCTCAAAAGGAAAGAACAATTTGCATCAGGAAAAAGGAGAAAAGAAAGAAAAGGGAGGGGGAAAATCATGTATACAGGATTGCTTGATAACTACTTCTAATTTTCATTGTTTTTTATTTTTTGAAGGTAGCAGTTAATGCTTAAAATTAAAATTGACAAATTTTATGTTTATATCTGGTAATCTGAGAACTATTTTGAAGACAACAATGTGCAATATTGCCCTATCTTCTTGGTTTTTTTTTATATTCTGTATTATTTCTAATGTCTTATCTATTTTTTATCCTCTTAAAAGCAAAAAAAAAAAAAAAAAAAGAAGAAAATAATAGCTGTGAGACATGCAAAAAAGTGCAGGCAGAGTAAGAGGATTTTATACCACAATGTTTAAAAGAAATAAGGAAATAAAGAGGATTTTATACTTTTTTTTTTTTTTTCAGGACTGGGGATTGAACTCAGGTCCTTGGCGTTTGCCAGGCAAGCACTTATTCCACTGAACTATCTCCCCAGCCCCCTAGATTTTATACTAAAATGTTTAAAACAAATACTTTATATTAAGAATGAAGAAAATGAGAGTATTGCAAAATTATAGTCTGTAGACTGTGCGTTAGCGGTGTGATATTCTGATCAGATCTGACCAGAAGACCTGGAAATCCTTGAGTTCTTCTGTTGATTACCTACTCCTCCCTGTGAAGCCTCTGGGGTAAGACCATTCACCTGCGAGATAGGCAAGGTGAAAACACAAAAAAACAAACAACACTTCCTGTGGCTGATGCTTTATACACAAGTACCTGAGGTCTGTGAGCTTGGAGAAGTTTCACAAAGTACTCCTTTTGTCTAAGGTTAGATTAAGCTCAATAGCTACAAATAAGGTCGGAAAAGGCAGATAAAGTTCATTCCTAATCTCTAACTCAAATATATTTAAGAGAACAGCAGGTTACTGAAGACACAGACACAGTGGGTGTGAGATTCTGCACCAGTGTCCATGGCAACTGCAGCCTTGCCCTGGATTTGCTTTCTGGGATGGTGTCACAACGGAGATTGCTCAGGAGCAAAGCTGTACCAGGAATATAGAGAGGAAGCTGGAACACAGCAGCACTTAACCCTCCTCCAAAGCAGGTGATTCCGTGTGGGAGAACGTGAGGATTTTCGTGAGCCAGTGCAAAAAGATTATGTGTTCTTATCTAGCTTCTTGATGGGATAAGGTTTCCAAAATGTTGCAATATTTGTTCCTTTTCTCTTTCCTCCCTAGAAAGCCCCAGGACAAAGCCGTTTCTAGCAGTCAGGACCTCACACAGGTGAAGAGTCCAACAACTCTCTGTAACGGGAGTGAAGGCCAGGCTCCGCATGGAGCTACCCTGTTTCCTCTTCTCTCTCCTTTGCGTGGCAGAGGGGACGGAAGCCAAGGCCTTTGTGAAGAGTTGCACTGCCCGATCCATTTGCACTGCCCGATCCATTCTGATTTATTTTTTTGAGACAGGTCGCTAATTTGTTCAAGCTGGACTTGAATTTATGGTCCTTCTGCCTCAGCCTCAGAGGGCTAGACTAGAGCAGTGGCGTCAGGGCTTTTGTGGCTCTCTTCTTAGGCTTGTAGGGGGACGTGGCCCTCACGGCTGTCAAAGCGTTTTCTAGGACACAGCAGCGGGAAGTGGGAGGAACGAGAAAATAACCGTCACAGTCTCTCACCTAGTGCTGACGCTCCGAGCGCAGCACAACAGAGAAGGTAGCTCAGCCCTCGGCTTCCCGCGGCGGGCGGCGGGGGCGTGGGCAGGACACGGGCTCCAAACACGGGCGGTCCCGTTCCCGAGCTCCTTCTTGGGAATAGCCAGTCATGGGTTCCTGGTGACCTCACGCGTGGGAGGTTTATTCTCTGGTTCCTCTCTACCTCAGGTTCACCATGGGGCTAGAAGTTGCCTTTGGGGAACCCCAACTGCCACGTGCTTATCGAAGCGGCGCCTGCGCGAACTCCCGGGTGTTGGCGGCTTCCGCCTGCCCGGCTTCTTCCGGAAGGGCCTCCTCCACAGCGGCTGTGGCAGCCACGCACGCTCCGCCCGGCCCGGTCATGTACGACAGGGCGCCCCGCTGGCTCCCAGGGGCGGCGGGCAGCGGCACCGAGGAGCATGTAGGCCCTGGCTCCTACCAGGTCCAGATCCTGAAGCGGCGGGTGGCCGGTAAGGTGCAGGAGAGGAGTTTCCTGTGAAAGGCGAGGCATCTGTGGCCTGTGACTTCTCTGTGGAGTCAAGCGTGTAGCAGAATTGATGTCCTATTTTCCATACAGAGCTGGAAGTGAGCAGGGACGTGACGAGGTCTGGGGTTCTGATTCCCCAGCACTATGTAATTGTTCTTCCTGCTATGCTTTGTGACACTCTGTACCTCACACACCTTTGTTCCCCCTGGAGACACATATATTGGCTAAGGAGTTTTATATTTCTATTTCTCTGTGTTGTTGAGTGATAGGGTTATCTATCGCCCCCCTCAACACCTAACCACTGCCATCTTCAGACATCCTAAGAAGTGTTTTTTCTCCATTCTGTAAAAGAGTCTTGAGAGGTGGCTGGGAATATGTAATTTAATATTTGTTTTCATTATTTATTTGCATGTAAAGAATTAGGTCAAACTTTTAATATTTCCGCTGTGCTTCCTACTTTTTCTAGTCTGGTGATGTTTATAGTTTTTCCCTCCTTTGTTAAATTTTATTTTTTCCTATAACTGTAATTATATATTTTTAAGCAAATAACAGGATAAACCATTCTGTTGACTGATTGATTAGATTTCTGGGTAAGGTTTGTCATCAGTGTCTTAAGTCTTGAACTTTATTGCTTTTTGCCATCTGACCTCATTATTTTTGGTACTTGCATGTCTGTATTTTAATGCACTTGGGCTATGTCATCGTCCAACACCTTACTGGCCACCAGTAACCACCTAAAAAGACCTGTAATGTTTCATGACCCTTACTTTGGCACAGCTGACTACTTTCTTAGAAACACCTCTTCCTGCAGCATCTCCAACAGCATCATTCTTTCTTGATTCTTTTTTACTGTTCAGTGAAAGAGTACCTGACTTATGGTTAGGTGCTGATTCAAGGGATTGTTTTCTCCTACCTACCAACTCATCATACTCATTAAACGTCATTTTTCTAAATACCTTTTAAGAATGTATATATTGTATTTGCCATGTTTATTGTTTTTCTTGTACTTTATCGTTCATATCTATATCCTCAACTACTTTTCATTTTCTGATTTTTATTACTCCCAGATGAAAATCCTCAGAAATTGTCAGATTTCTGGTCATTGTTTGCACACCCTTAACTGGGCATGTGTGACTCTTAGCATGTGAAACTCTGTCTGAACATCTAAATGCCTGAACTCCTTATTTTATCCCTTAATAATGGCCCCTAAATTCACAGTCAGTGTATCTATTCTAGTCTTTGGCACGTTACAAAGAAAATGAAGACCCAAAAGCAAAAAAAATTGGAGTACTTTATTAGCTGAGCTCAGTGGCCACACTCATGTGGGTCAGGCAAATGAAGCAGCCTGTTGAGGTGAAACAAAGATTTTAAAGGGAGAAACCCGAGGGGTGGGGCTAAAATGGGGAGGACCTTGGAAGTTGTCTTTGATTGGAGAGGAGAGCTTTGCAAGATTTAGGAGTTGTCTGATCCTGTAATCAGGAAGGACATTCGGCACCATGGTTGGGGAGGAAGAGGAGATGTTGCAGGGCCCAGGAGTTGCCTTTTGTTCTTGTAATCAGGAAGGACATTTGGCACTGGGCATACCTGCAATTAGGGAGAACATCTGACCAGGGTTGGGATTTATCGGGAAGATAAAGTTTTACAATATGACGGTCATATAGTTTGTTACAGAGAGAGGTAGCAAAGTCAGCTTACAACATGGGGGAGATACAAAGTTTTGGTCAAATAAAGGTAAGAACTGAGTTTGTACTAAATAGAGGCAAAAGGCAGGAGTTTGTTTTGGGTAGAAGGCTTGTGTCAACTAGGGCAGGGGTTGTCAATTTTTGATTTAAGCGCTGGGATGCCTGGGGTCCCATCTTGTCTCTAAAAGGCTTAGCACATTCCATAGTTTAGGGTTGGGCAGGGTGAGCCAGAGAAGAAGGAGTTCCTAAAATGCTAGCATGGTGTCTTAGTTACTTTTTACTTGTTGCTGGGACAAATACCTGACACCCAAAATGAAGGAAGGAAAGGCTTATTTAGCTCAAAGTTATTGGAGATTTCAGTTTATATTTGGCTGGCCCAAGGCGGAGTGGAACAGGGCAGAGAGTATCCAGTTTACAGCAGCAGAACAGCAACAACTATGATAGAGGCAATGGACCAACCAGGGCAGCAGACAGCAATAGCACAAGTCTGTGTCTCTTTTTAAATTACATCAGGCTCTCTGCCTTAGCTGCCTTAGGCTGTACCCTTAATCGCAGAAGTACTTAAAACACATAATCCCAGGGATCATGGATCAAGTCTCAAACTCTAGATTAGTGCTAAATCACATAATCCCAGTGGATCATGGATCAAGTCTCAAATTATAGAAGTGCCTGCCCCATGACTGTATGAGGCTTTGGGGGGACAACTAGACATAAACCATAACACATAGTATAAGATAGAGTCACTCAAGTTAGCTTATAACAGTCTCCTTTCTTGATCATTCTTATTGGTCACATATAGGTTCATAATCAGTACAGGAATCCAAGTAGCCAATTAAAATTTGAAGGTTTTTTTATTAGCTGAGCTCAGCAGCTGTCAGTATAGACCTCTGTTTCAGAGTCTAAGTGAGCAGTCCTCATCAGAGAAAATGAAGTGTATTTAAAGAGAGAAAAAACACAAAGGAAATATAAAGTGAATATGTAGTAAGTATCCTGTTGGACAAAAGTTTAAATGTATAGCATGAATTCTGTTTTTGAAACAGATTTGCATGTATCCTGTCTATGAAAATAAAATGTATAGCTTAATTGTCAGACAGATAAGCATGCATGCTGCCTCTCAAACATTACTTTTTTATTTTCCCTTGCTATGCATGTGGCTACTTTTTACCTGTTACTGTTTAAAGTTAACACTGTCTCAGGGTATATTTCCTCCTTACGTGGTCACTTGTTTCACACATAGGCCTGTTTTTATGACTCTGGAGTCAGCTAAAGTTTATCATAGTAACACTTATGCTAAGAGTCTGGGTTTAGGCCATCACACACTAAGGCCTATTGATTTTATTTTGTTTTGTTTTGAGACAGGATCTGGCTCTGTAGTCCAGGCTGGCCTTAAACTTGAAGCAGTCCTCTGGCCTCAGTCTCCCAAGTGTGGGGATTACCAGTTGTGCCACCACAACTGGCTTCATTGTTTTCATAATGTTTCTGAAAGTGATTCTTTCCACTTAAGTGAATGTGGATTAGTTCAAGTCTTTATTATCTCTATTTTGAATCAAACCAGTAATATACTATTTTATTTCAGTCTCAAATCATCTTTTCTCTTGTGGTTAGAGTGATCATAGATACGATTATCTTATTTGTTTTTATTTATTTTTATTTATTTTTTTTGTCTTTTTGAGACAGGGTCTCACTATGCAGCTCAGGCTGGCCTTGAGCTCCCTTCTGTAGCCCAGGCTGGTCTCGAACTCACACTGATCCTCCTGCCTCAGCCTCCCAAGTGCTGGGATTACAGGCATGTGCCACCATGCCCGGCTTGATACAATTATCTTATTTGTAAAAGCAACATCAGCCACTTCAGTGAGGGAATTGGCCAGAAGAGCCCTACTTGTGAGTGTGAAAGGAAGGGGTCTGGGATCAACAGTTCCAGGGCTCTGGAACAAATATTTAACATTAGAGCAGATACTCAGAGGCAACTGCTGAAGAGAATCAAGTTACTCTCAGAGATGGTTTCTCTAGCTATTGTGTTTCCCCTGACCCAAAAAGATTGCTTAAACTAATTGACATATGTCTTGAGCAAACCAAACCATCCCATTCTTTCAATATGTTTAGTGTTTTTCTTCTGCTTCTTTGTTCTGCCCTTGAATTACAAGTAAATAGCCGGGAGGCTTTAGCTCTGGGCTGATCTTCCTGAGATTCTTTTCCATGCTGATGGCTTTCAGTGAAATAGCCCCTCTGACTAAACTTGGTTACATACTGCAGCACACTCAAAAGCCAAAAAAACTAATAACCACTTTGTGGCATCAGGGTTAAAAATCTGAAATCATCTTAATGTAGATGAGGTTATGTTTTTATCCATGACAAGGTCTCAGCCGAATCTTCTAGGCAACCCCTTCTACACATACATATATTCTCCTATATTTCAGCAATTTCAACTTTGCAGTTTTTGAGCTATAAATTCATACTCTCTTCTGTACTTTTGTACTTGCTAATACACTTTGCTCAGTAGGCTCTTGTTTTTGTTTTATACCTAATTCCTATTTATTCTTTGAGACATAGGTAAAGTGTTTTCTTACTCAGTATGTTACCCTTTTGAGTCCACAGTGGTGCTTGTTGCAGTGCCTTGATTTTGTACTATAATTATTGTTAACATATCTGGAAGGAAGCTCCACTACTTGTGAACTTGAATAATAATAGTCATGATTTTTATTGTAGATTTTTACCAGTACCTTAACGCAAAAGCGTTCAGTGGGGGGGAAAAACCTGAATAAAGTTAAAATGGTGAGTCACCTATAAAAATTTTTAGAAAGTCTTAGAGGTCAGTAAATAGGATGTGGACAAACCCTCCTTATACTGTGTCAAAGAACTATACTTCATTGACCTATGAAAGAAACTTAGAAATTTCATACTCTGAAACTTAGTAGATGAGTATTTTCAGTGATACTCAAGGATACCATGCTGATAATTGATAGAAAGAACAAGTAAATTTTTAGTAGTCTCTCTGTTGTATGTTGTGATCCGGAGCTGAAAGAAACAACAAGACCTGATGAATGTAGCTTTAGAGGTCTCACTGAGATCTGTTTCTCTTGAAGTGAGACCAGAACTCTAGAAGCATCTCCTTTTCATTTAGGTCATAAAATAGAAGATTTACAGGAAGTAGAGGGGATAATCACCAAGTCTCAAGTAAGGGTAGAGACATCACTCAGCATCAGCTGTTACTCCAACGTCTCAAGTAAGGCCGGGGAGACATCAATCAGGATTAAGCTGTTACACCTATTTAAATCCTAGTTTTCTAAAATCCCTAAGTAACAGATTACAACTCACCCTACGCCTTGTTTATTGTTCTTTACTTCTTAGTTTCTTATCTCTATATTTCTCTGTTAATTCCCTGGGAACTTAATTTAAAAGCATCTACATCTTTTTCCTAAATGCGTATGTTCCACCTCACCTGTTTTTAAGACTAATAACACACTGGACTATACACATTTATTTCAATTAAGGACCAAGTAGATTTTATAGAGTATGATGTGGGAAGAGTGCATGATGGGACTTTATACAACTTACTTGTTACATTGACTTTTATAAGAGGAGAGGATGTTAAAACATTGTATGTATGTATTTATTTCCCACCTCTTTTAACGACCCTTCTGTTCTTAACATTGTCAGTCCTTCAGTTTATTATCTTTATATTTTCCTTATGAATCTTTTTGTACTTTAATTTGAAAACTTCATTACTTTGATTTTGACCATTCACTTGTTGAGAATGCTCTCATCCATGACTTGTACCCTGAAAGTGACAGGACTGAGTTGCTCTGCTTTCTAAATGGGAGAGGGTGATAATGGAGACTTAAATTCCAGATTAGTCTGAACTGTATCCATTTCTCTAACCATTGCTTGAGAAGCTGGCACAAATTAGTAAAATTTCCCCAGGGACAACTAGCCTAGTAGAATGTAGTGAGAACTTGTTCCTTTCAATAATGTGACTACTTTTGCAATTATGCTAAGTATGTATTTAAATTTCTATTTAAATTTATTTGCATAACCAATATCACCCACATTAGCTGTCTACTAAGTTTTCTATATTAGTTCTATATTAACTAAGTTGAATGATATCATCTAAATATTTTCATTCCCAGAGTTGTTCTTTAAAGGGAAAGCTTTATTTGGGGGAACAGTGTACTTATGCCAATCATGACTTTATCTTATTACCCAATCAGTGCATAGGTAGGCCACCTGAGAAAATGCATCTTTTTTCTTATTTTAAATTTAAAGTAATATGTGTGATTGCTGTATAGGTCAATGTCCCAGAGATGAGTATGTGTTTCAAAGATCTGGTTATTTCTTGTGTGAGGATGCCTTTTATTCTGTGGCTGTTATGCTTATTAAAGACCTTGTCCTTTAGTCATATACTCCCCACCTTCTGTCTCAGAATGGCCTGACTTTTATTGCTTCATCCCAGGTTGATTTATCTTTCACTGTTGGTGCCTCATACTCAGTATATCCCAACTATACACATTTTTTTCTCTCGAAGTTTTTTCTGTTCCATGTTAATTTCTTCTGTCAGTTTGTTTTATCATTTGTAGTCAGTACTTTTATATATCAGTTTATGTGGCTGGAATCACACCTCAACAAACCTACTTTCCCAGAACTGTGTTTTGTATTTTATACCTTAATTACTGGCAGAACTGTAGTGTAATTGATTGTTTGGTTGAATTTGAAGCCAAGCTTTTATCTTATTGAGGATTGTATCCTCTTTGTCATATATGCATATCATGTATTTAATGGAACATTCAGTATTATTGAATGAATGACTACATGTATAGTTTAAAATATGTTATTGATTCTATAATTATTGCTTATAAAACATTCCATTCTGGTAAAGTGACCCAATCATCCTGGTTTGACTAGGTCTATGTTAGTTTTAGTGCTAAAATTTTGTACCTGAGTCAGACTGGGACAGTTGGTAACACTAAATATATACTTTAGGTACAAGCTATAAATAAAAAATGTCTCTTCCCATTGTGGAATTTGTCATAAATATTTAAATTTTCTTGTACTTTTACTTGTGTTCAAAATTTTACATGTAACTTCATCTTACTGACAAAAATGAACTTGAGTGAAAATTTTATGAATTCTGGCTTTCTTGATTTCTTTGTTCCCTACCTCTTTCTTATCTATATCTCTTATTTCATGTATTTTACCAGCAATAATGGGGATTGTTTTATGTTTTTTTCCCATTTTTAAAATGAATTTCAATATTTTGCAATTAATTTTACATTTCAGGGGTTGCATTCAGTTTAAGGGTCTGCTGTGATTTGTCCTTTATTTTTATTTATTTATTTATTTTTGTGTGTGGAACTGGGGATTGAACTCAGGCCCTTGCTCTTGCTAGGCAAGTACTTATTCTACTGAGCTATACTCCCAGCCCCATCTGCTATAACTTGATGACAGTTGCCTCAGAACTACCTTAAGCTTAGTTTCTTAGCTGTCATTTCAATCACTGTCTCATACTATTGTAATGTACATGTTAACTTAAAGGTATACTTTCAACTGTAAGATTTGATAATATTTGTAGGGAAAATTACATGATATATGAATGCAGAGTTTAAAAAGTGAATAATGAAGTCAAAAAATAAGACATTGCCAAAATTTCCTTTTTAGGCACAATCTTTTCTCTGTAAGCACTGTCCTGATTTTTTATGGTAATCATGTCTTTACATTTCTTTATATATTGTTAGAATGTCTTGGTAAAATGACACTTTTGTCATTTACCTCTGGTATTTCTGGTTCTAAAGTCTTCTTGTTTGATTTTAATGTAGAAACTAAAGATGATCTAGCCTTCCTATTCTTTTATTTTGAACAAACTCTGTGTCTGTATTAAGGGGTTTACTGTAGACAGCGTAAGTCTGGGTCTTTTTTTTTATGCAGTGTAATAATTTCTGCCTTTTAATTCAAATATTGAGAACTTTAAATTTAATTTTATAATCAATGTCATTGGATTTACACTTACTTCTTATTACTTTTATTCTGCCTATTCTTTGTTTCTCTGATGTCCTAGTTATCTTCTAATTGCTAGGACAAAATATTTAACACCTGCGATTTAAAGGAGAAAAGGTTTATTTTGCCTCATGTCTTGGTTACTTCTCTTGTGCTTGAGACAAGATACCTGACACTCAAAGTTAAAGGAAGAAAGGTTTATTTGGTTTATAATTCCTCGAAGTATTAGCCCATAGTTTGCTGGTTCCAAGATAGGGTGGCATGGCAGAGGAGCATTGAAGAGGAGAAACAGTTCATGGCAGGCAGAAGGCAGCAACTTACAAGTGATGACTTTTTTCTGTGCCTTATATTTTATTCAGACACTCATACTCTTAATCCGAGCATCACAACCTTGATCTCAGCATCACACACCCTAGATCTAGCCAGTTCTGAAAAACCCACTCATGGCTGATGAGGCTTTAGGGGGCCATCTAGATACAGGTGATATTGGCTCACATTTTCAGTCTATGGCTGGCTGCCACTAGGCAGAAACCATGGTGGGGGGCATGTGCAAAGGAAAGTTGCCTAAGTCATGGAGTTGGATAGAAAGCAGGAGCCATGGGTTGCAGGTCACACCCCCAGTGACCCTTCACATTTGCTTCCTGCAAGAGTGTACTTCTCTCTACCAGTGAGTCCACTGCACTCATGATCCAGTCAGCTTTCAAGAGCCCTGCTCTGAAGGCATAATGCTTTGGGGGCAGTCTTTATTCTACACCATAATATCTATCCTCATTGCAAGAATTGAATTTTTTTTAAAAAAACATTATATTTTATCAACATTGTTGGCTTGTTGACTTTATTTTCAAATGGTTGCCCAAGGTTTGCAATGTGCAATTGTAATTTATCACAGTATTCCTTCAGGATTGGGAGATAGGTAGGTGGTCGAAATGCCTGCCTGGCAAGCTCAAGGAACCAGGTTTGATCCCTGGTACCACATGTTGTGCTGGCCCCAGAAACCCCAGCATGCCATGCTGGCCCCCAAAACCAGGTATGGTGGCACATGCCTGTGATGCTAGCAGTGGGGAGGCTGAGACAGGAGGATCATTATGAATCTGAGCTGTGTAGAGAAACTCTGTACCAAATAAATAAATATTTAAAAAACATTCCTTCAAATAATATTGCACTGCTTCACATATATGCTTTATGTATAAATCGCACTGTAACATACTTACCTTTTCTCCATGTCATCATTTGTGCTATTGTGATTGTACATTTTGCTTTCACATATGCCAGTGTGCATGTAATATGTATATGTTATTTTGCTTTAGTCATTTTTTTTTTTTTTTGTGGGACCAGGGTTTGAACTCACGACCTTGCACTTGCCCAGCAGGCACTTGTGCCTTGGAGCTATCTCCCCAGCCCTCTTTAGTCATTTTTAAAGTGATGAAAATTGAAAAATTTCCAGGAAGCTTTAAAATTGTCTATTATCCTAATCACCTCAAGTGTGGATAATGACTTTCATTTTGGAGTTTCTGGGAATTTGTCTTTCATTATGACACTTAAGATGTTTTTTCCTATTTAAAATTATTTTAATTCTTTAGGATTTTTTAAAATGATAATTCTTTTATTTTTTGGTATCAGGGATCAAATGCTGGACCTTGTACTTGCCAGCCAGGGACTTATGGTACTAAAATATCTGCCCAGCCCTGAGGATTTTTAAAAAACTTTTATTTTAGGTTTTATTTTTTATAGGGAGTACAAAATAGTATTAAAACAGAAAAAATTACAAGTGAAACAGAATTTCACTTAACAAAGTAATATGAATTTCACTTATTTGTTGTGATATGTAGTGTTGTGTGTGCATCTTCCAGTCTGTTCCACTGATCCTCAGGTCTGTCTCTATGCCAGTCTCATGCTGATTTTATCATAGTAGCTTTATAGTATCATTTCTGCTCAGCAATTGTGTTATCTCCTGTCTTTCCTTTGTTTCCCAGGATTGCTTTTGATAATCTGGATCTCTTCTGGTTACAAATGAATTTGAGGAAAGTTTTTTCTGTCTCTGTGAGATATACAACTGGTATTTTATTTGGTATCTGTGCAACAATTTTGAGAGTATGGCCATTTTTGCAATGTTAGTTGTTCCTATGGAGGAGCATGGAATATCTTTCCATTTTCTCACATCCTCTTCAATCTCTTTTCTCAGAGTACCCTAATTTTCACTGTACCAATCTTTTACATGCTTTGTGAGATTGATTCCTAAGTATTTCAGTTTTTGGATATTATTGTGAAAGGTGTGTTTTCCCTAATTGCTTTCTCAGTGCATTCTCTCTTTGTGTACAAAAATGCTACTGATTTTTGAGTGTTGACTAAATCTACAAGACTCTTGGTAGAGTTTTGGGGTCCTCTATGTAGAATAGCATGTCATCTGCAAATAATGGTACTTTAACTTCTTTATCTATTTTTATTCCTTTTATCTCTCTTGTCTAATTGCTCTGGCCAAGGTTTCCAGAACTATATTGTGTAGGAGTGGAGACAATGGACATCCTTGTCTTGTTCCTGATTTCTGTTTTTCATGTATTTAGTACAGGGTCTATGGGGTCTCACTATGTAGGTTGGATTCATAGTGATCTCTCTGTTTTGAGACCCCCAAGTGCTGAGATTACAAAAGTGTACCACCACACCCAGTCTCAATTGCCCTCTCAGTGCTCCCTGGAGGTGGGGCCAGCACAGCTCACAGGGGATTGAACTTTGGTCCCTAGTTCTGCCTGAACTGGTGCTTTAGTCCAGTGAGCTAACTGGAAAATCCTTTGTTCCTGATTTTAAAGTGAACGCCTTCAGTTTTTGCCCACTTAGTGTGATGCTGGTATTGCTTTCTCATAGATGGGGTTTTATCAGGTTGAGATTTAGATCTATTCCAATTCTTTGTAGGGTCTTTATCATGAACAAGTGTTGGACTTTGTCAAAAGCTTTTTCTGTATCTATTGAGATGATCATGTGGGTTTTGCACTTGGTTCTATTGATGTGGCATATTGTGTTTATGGATTTGCATATGTTGAGCTATTCTTTTATTCTTGGAATGTATCCCACTTGATCATGATGTATAATCTTCTGGATGATCTGCTGCATTCTTGTTTGCTAGTATTTTATTGAGGATTTTTGCATTTACATTCCTCAGAGAGATTGGCCTGTAGTTCTCTTTTATAGTTGAATCATTCTCTGGTTTTAGAATCAGTGTAATGCTTGCCTACAGGAATGATTTTGGGAGAATTGTTTCCCTTAGGAGTTTTTTTTCAAAACGTACACTATATAGTTTGCTCACCTCTTTTGTGTTATAATACCTAACACAACACAAATAAATAACTCTTGGATATCCTTTCTTCAGTGTACGAATTACGGGTTCTTTAATTCTTTTATTGCCTGTTAAATACAGCTGTTTTGTCCTTTCTCCTTTTTAAAATGTCAATATTGCTTAAATTATACCAATTTTTTTCCAAAACAGTTTTGAAATAAAAAAGTTGCTCTGTCACTATGCAAGTTTGTATGATGTCTTGTTTGCTTGTTCCAATGGAATATGTAAACCTTTGCTTAAATGCAGTACCCACCAGTGTGTATGCCAAGGCAAGGAGACTTTATCAACCAGCTACTGTAAACCCACTTTAAATTCTTTCCATATAGCTTATCTCTGTAAATTTATATTGCTATTTTCTGTAATCATTATGCTATTTTACAATATGAAGCATTGATTTTGTGAGGGTGAAATGTTTTATCAGATAAATATAAATGCCACTTTAATCTTGAAGTCAAAGACTTTTGTTCTTTATTTCCTTTAGGTATTTTTTTCAGTTGTTCAGTAAGTCTGGTTCTTAAGTTTTATAATTTAATACATATTAATAAAATCCCAGTCTTAGAATTTTAAAATAACTTCTTTGAGATATCCATTAGTTCTGAAAACATAGTCTCAGTATCCAAGGTACTAAATTATTATATATTTGTACTGTTATTTTTTTCTTTAAAATCCTGTCTTGTCTACTAGTAATGTAGCTACATTTTTTTATAGATGGCTACGCACCCTTTCTTTCTTTGACTGCCAGAGAAAGTACTTTTACTGTTGCCTCCAATATTGAAAATGATGTCCCAGGTCCAGGACACTATAACGTTTCAGGAGCACAGGTACATTTATAAAAGTCATTATAACTATCTTAGTTAATGAAAATCATTTTCTTTCTCTAATAGACCAAAATGTCATCTGTTATTTTTTATTATCCCCTTATATAATCTTCTTTATGTTTTCAATCTGTATTTTTGAATTCAAATGATCTAAAATAAATGTGTTTGGTGTTGGTTGCATGATTGCGTATTTTTCATTATTGTGTGTGTTCTATGAGCAGCACAAGGTTATTTCATGCTTCACGGACCATGAGAATGGGGGAATCATACTGAAGTACATTATGATGTCTGGAAATTATGCACATGGCCAAGATATATAGAAGAGGCCTGATAGTAGAGTGAAGGAATGTTTTTATGCCCTACTGTGAAGCTATAGCCATTGTAGTTGTTTTTATCTGTTTCCTATTTATGTACTCAAAAGAATCTGTGACTAGTGTGTCCTCAGTGAGTCCCATTCACTTCTCAGAACTAGTGGGTATGACTCCAAAAATATTATAATATTTTCATAATCATAAGTATGCTCTTTTAGATTTTGAAAATTTATTTCAATTAACTGGCTACTAATCAGTTGGTAATTTAATGATTCTGGAAGGTTCAGAAATGTGGCAAAGTAAACTATAGAAGACTTTTCCTGGTGTGTTTCATGCGATGGAAATGTTTAAAACTAATCTGAGCACAAAACAGGCTTTTCCAACAAAATCTACATGAACTTTCATGGAATTGAACAGTGTGTTATTTATGGAAATGACTAATCCTACACAACCTTGGAAGATTTGCCTTTTCACTGCAATACGAGTGCCAGCATTTTTAAAGATCATTTCACAAGTATAAAATTTGCAGTGTCCTGCCAAATATATACTTTATTGCTGCTCTCTATCTTTGAAAAGTCTAGTTTTTGATTCCTGTTTAAAGTGGAATTTTCTTGTATTGTCTTACAGTAGTGTAAGTACAATAAATTTTAGTTTGAAATCAAAGTTAAAACTGGTAATTGTGTCATCTTTTCATTTTTCTGTTTTCCAAAAAATGTGGTCTTAACTTTTTTTGGTTGGGCTTTGAAAGTATTTTTTGATAATTGTTTATCAAATAGGAATGTAAAGTAACTCCTATTACTGTTTTATACTTTTTCTATCTAATTCAGTGTAATATAAAAGGAGGCCGTAGTCTGCAGAACCAAGAGAAGCGTTTTAAGAATTTTATTTCAGATAACCCAGGACCTGCAAGTTATAGACAATATTTCCATGGAACACTAGGTATCATGAAGAAAAAAATACTAGAATCTAAAGATTGTCAGCTATCAGTATGTACTATTTTAAATTATACTTTCAATGATATTTTAGTTAAAATCAAATAGAAAAGCTTTACATTTATGGTATGTCAATACATTTCAAAAGGTTTACTGTAAAATTTAGTTGTATCTACATTGTGGCTATTTTATAATTAAATGAATGCTCAGTGATTTTTAAAAACTTCAACTATTAACTATAAAAGGGTATCTAGCTCATTGCTTATTCTCCCAACCCCAGTGTTGAGGATTGAATCCAAGGTGGACATGCTAGGTACTCCCAGGCTCAAATTTTGCCCTTGAGAAATTCAAAAGTACTTCCAGTGTCTGGAGTGAATAGAAACCAGGGATTATTTTAAGCCACCAACCCACCTATTTGTATTATTCTGTTTATTTATTTATAGAGGAAATTCTGCTTGAGTACTTTCTAATAAAAGTGACTTAAAACCCTGATTCCTAGGGCAGGGATGTGACTCGATGGTATAGACTTTACTTAGCAAGTGTGGGACCTTGGGTTTGATTTCTAAGACTGCAAACCAAACCCAAACAAATTAAGAACTCCAGAACTATAATTCCTGAAATAAAAAGCTAAAACTTTAGACAAAATAGAGATGTATATGTCTCTAATTATATAATTAAATGTCATAAGAATTTAAAAGAGAATGATGAAATTTGTTTTTGAGATGAGCCTTGAGGAGTGAGATTGGAATATAGATTTTAGTTATGGAGTGCCATAGGAGTAGAAATGTGGAAGTAGGCTTTTCTGGGAGGCAATAAAAGGATTTTTAAATTGGAGTAAAGACTTTATATGGGAGACTAGTGGGTAATGTATTTGTAAGAGTATGCTGGTGTTATATAGTCATTCCACACCAAATACCTATTGAAATAAACTGTTATCTAGTGGATTTGGTCATATTTTATTTAGAGCATTTTATTATTTTGTCATAACTTCTTTCCATGGCTCTAATTAATTACATTTTAATAAGTTCTCTGTCTAGAATTTAATTTTCTAAGATTAAATAGTCAAATAATATTACTGCAATGACAGTAAGGTTGAATATAAGGTATTTCATGTGCAGGGGCAAGGAAAATATTGATTTACTTGTGTAAGGTTTTATGAAATGAAATATTAGATCCCTAGTAAAATGTTTCTTATAGCTCAATGTAGAGACTCTTTGGAAGGAACAGGGGAAACGACTGTCCTCAATCTGAAAGAAAAATTCATAGAGTTAAAAAAAATTCTAGGAAGAGAAAATCACATGAATAAAGGCATTCAGATGTGTTTAGTAGAGTTATGTGTTCAGGGAAGTATGCAGAGTTTTTTTTTTTTTTTTTTTTACAATGTCTAGAGAACAAGATTTAACGGAAAGCACTACAAATAGGAGATGGAGAAGGAGGTATGTAGTGCTCTCTGCAAAGTCTTGATATCATGCGTATACTTTTTGAAAGTGATATACTGAATGGAGGGGAGGCCATCCAGTACTTTGCTGTTTTAATTTGGTAATTAGTCTTGTAAGTGTTACTGAAGCTGCTTAGTAGTTATTTTGAGAGATTAAAAAATACAGTTTTTCTAGTGGTAGTTTTTAAAATAAGGTAATTATACACAAGCATATGTACTACAACTATACACACTGTATTTATATATCCAGAAGGTACAGGGATCAATGTGTTCCTAGTATATCCATTTTCCAGATAAGTGTTTTTTAAATGCCAATATTTTCATTTGATATTCTTTATATTAATGTTTCTAATATATGTTATTCATTTTTTTAAATTTTAAAGTATTTTCCATGAATTAAAGAAATTTTGAATAAGAGGATAGCAAACTCCAAAGTTTTTAGTCAATTTTGAATAAGAGGATAATAAACTCCAAACTTTTTAGTCTAACATTAGTATTCTGTTAATTTTAGCAGAGCTTCTTTGCATACTGAATCTTGTATTTATATGACTTTATGCATTTTGTTCATATTTCAAAATAGAATTATATTTAATAATTTAATAATTTAATTTAGCATCGTGTGATAGACATTTTCCTCCTAAAGAGATTTTATCACTAGTATATTTATACAGGTATAGGTAATAAGATAAATTAGGATTTGTAAGGAATGGAGCCAGAAAATGTTACTGAAAGTGTTGTTTTTGTATAGTAGGTTGCATTGATGATTTGACTATGTGAGTGCCATTTTCAAAATCAGTGCTATGGAGATTTATTCAGTGAGAGAAAATCCTGGCTTCTTATGATGGCTTTAATAGTTTCATTAGCTTATAAGATGAATTGTAAATTTAATTTGGCTCTTTAAGGTATTTTATATTTTCACAAAATAAATATTTTTGATTTATATTATGAAATTAATTAGTATATTTTGTCTCTTAGTATATCTTAATAAATTCTTCTTTCTCTTTTCTTTTGCTTTTGAATAAATAATATAAAAATTTCTGTTTGAAGAAAATTTCAAAAGCACCTACAGTTGCTAGAAATGTAGATGTTCCTTCAATTCCTTCTTGTGGACAGTCATATGGTTATCATATTAATGAAGATGAGAGAATTACAAAATGCTTTCCACCTGCAAGTGACAGCACCTTAGGACCAGCATACTACAAACCTCTGTTCGTATGTATACTTCACTTTTTAGCTATAGTTGTTCATCATGATTTGTTTTAATTCATGTAACACTAACTTCACTAATAACTGTCAAAATTCATTGGCTTATTATGATGAAATTTCTTTTCCTTGTGCTTATGTGTATGTGTGTTCATCTGACAGAGAGGGGATGGAGGATTATGAGTGTGAGATTTTTGTAGGTCAGGCCTGGCAGCTAAAATGTCACAGTAACATACTTAATTATGAAAGAGACTGGGAAATACAGTCTAGCTATATATCTAGGTGTTGGAATATAATTATAAAAGTAAAAAATACCATTTGTACAATTCTGTTATCTAACCTATAGATCTCTTAAAATATTTCTAATTGTTTCTTTTGTATCTGTTATTGAAAAAAAAAGATTTGCTCTGCATCCAGTTTGGTGTTACATGTTGGATTTAGTTGTCATGTCTCCTCAGATTTCTTTAATTTGGAGAACAGTTTTTCAGTCTTTTCCTTCTTTAAAGCTTTTTTGAAAATTATCTGTGGGTTATTTTGTGGAATTGTGGATTTATATATGTCTTATAAATAGATTGGAGTTGTTTATATTGGCAGGACTGCTATAGAAGTGATGGCTTCTCAATGCATAGTATGAAGAGGAATAAATGTGTATTTATCTCATAATTGGTGATGTTAACTATAGGTATTTTCTTATGTTTCCTTTGTGTCTTATAAAGCTATTTCCTTCTCTTATTTTTATGTATTTGGTATAGGATATTAGTATGCAGCTTGGACTTGTAGTGATCCTCCTATTTTCAGTCTCCCCAGCGTTGAGATTACAGGCATGTGCTGCCATGCCTAGTCTCAGGGGCTGCCTCAGTGCCACTGGGACCAGGGCTGGTGCATTATTCCTTCTTTTTTTTTTTTTCTTTGTCTTTTTTGAGACAGGGTCTCACTATGCAGTTGAGGCTGGTCCTGAGCTCACTTTTGTAGCCCAGGCTGGTCTCGAACTCGCACCAATCCTCCTGTCTCAGCCTCCCGAGTGCTGGGATTACAGGCGTGCGCCACCATGCCCGGCTATTATTCCCTTCTTAATTTATAAACTTTTGCAGAGCCATTGTAAGACTAAGTGGATAATTTATTGTCAAACTTTCCCCTATTAGTTTTAGCATACATTGATGATGATTGAATCAGTTTTAGTATGAAGTTTATGGAATACTGAATTTCTAACTTTATATCTTTTTATCTTCTATTTGTTGGCATTTTAGTATAAAGAAATACATTTTCCCTTCCATCTATGTACGATATTTGTATCAGATTTATTAATGTCTATTTTACTCAAAGGGTTGTAATTTCTTCCATTTCTTTTTGACTCTTAAATCATTCCAGATTTGATTCTTAAGAGCTACTTCAAGCTTGTTCTTATGTACTTTTGATATACTTCTATCATTATTTATTTATTTATTTATTTATTTTTTGTGGGACCAGGGTTTGAACTCACGACCTTGCACTTGCCCAGCAGGCACTTGTGCCTCGGAGCTATCTCCCCAGCCCCTACTTCTATCATTTTTGAGCATTTCTTTACCTTCTGGCAAAATGAAAAGTTTCAAGTTTATCTGGGTAGCTTTTTCCCCCTTCCTGAGGGGTGGAATATGCCATTTGTTTAAGGAGTCCTACTTCCATTGGTAGGAAAAGATATTTCAAAACAAAATTTGCATTGTAGATGTATACACTGGTGCTTGATACCAGTTTTTAGGTCATCTCAGTGCACAGAGTTAGAAGTCTATAATTACTTGTTGTCTATTAAAAACATTGGGTTTATAACTATGCCTCCTGTTTCCATCTCACCCTACAGATTTATTCTGGTCTTTCCATATTTAAACTGCTTTCTTTTAGAATGAGAATTCTGCCTCCTATTATTTTCAGTGTATTTTCTTATCCTATAATATTTTTAAAGTAGTTTCATAATTTATGACCCAGCACTGCAAAGAAAATAGACTTGAGACTATATAATAAGCTTTTACCTCTAGAAGATCTTGGATATGTATAAGCAGATTGTGTAATGAAGGCTACAGCCAAGCTGTAAACTGTCTCTCTATATGCTGAAGGACTGCCCCAACATATGCACAGATACCTTCCCAAGGCTGAAAGCTGATAGACTCAAAGAATGTAAGGAAACCTCTATCTAATTATTATGTGACCACTCAGCAAACAGGCTGAGAGCCACATGGCAAAAAATACAGAATGTAGAGAAGTAGTATAGGAAAATCACTAAACAATAAAAAAATTCAGAGTTGTTACATTGTATCATAAAAATGGCGAATTTCAACAGAAAGTTATATGTAATGGGCTAAAAAGAAGCATGACCCATGTTGCAACAAAGAGTGTCAAGTATTCTGGATATTTGATTAACAAGTGCCTAGTAGAACAACAGGGCTATTTGTGTCCTTTGTCACTGAGAATTTTGTTTTTGTCACTGCTGGGAGTTGAACCTATGGCTACTCTACCACTGAGTTATATCCCTGGCTCACAGAGACAATTTTAATAAAAATTATAGTCAACTTGATAGAAATCCTACAATCTGGCCTGAGGATATTCTCTACAAGGTGAAAGACAAGTGGTAAGGGGTAGTGTAATGGAACCAGGCTGGCTGGACTTATTTCCTCACTTCATCACTTAATCATTTCTTTGTTTAATTTTTGAATTTCTTGATGATTTCATACTTATTTGCCTTATTGGAAATATCTTAGGGAAAGACTATTGCCTGATATCCTGGAATTGGTTATCAATCCTTAGCCTTAAATAATTCCCTGATTACTTTTAACTTAAATCTGAAATGTAATTCTTGCTGTACAATGAATTATATTTTTATATAAATTATTTCTTTGCATTGGAATAATGTACCATCTATTAGAAGGTCAAAATAATGCCTCCAAGCTTCCTCAGCTATATAACAGCTTTTTCCTACATGAATAAGCATTTCTTTGACATATAAAGTTGATATCGTTCTGCATAAGTTATTCATAGAAGACAGAAGAAAAATTTATTTTGCAATGTTAATATAGTATTATAATTTGTTTGATGATCTATTTTAGTATCTATTGAATCAGTCCAATTATAGTTACTAGAATAGAACTCTTAATTTAAGAAAGCATGTTATATGTAAACATTTATTTACCTTTAACAGCACAGTTCTTAATATTGAAGATTTACTAAAGTTCATTTGGAATTGAATTGTGATAGTTTTATATGTAAACATTTATTTACCTTTAACGGCATAGTTCTTGTTTTTTTCCTTCAAATTAAGTTTTATTCAACTTTCAGGAAAGAAAGAGTAACATGTTACTTCATTTGTATATTTAAATGAATCCTATACCATACATATATCATACTGAATTTAAATTTCCTTCAAAACAAACTTTAAAAGCTTATCTTTCCTTATTACTATGCAAAAAGAAATAGCAAAATAGTTCAATTTTACATATTTTAACTAAAATTATTAGCTTTGTACATGCACGTATATTAATGCGAAAACCTAGTATTTTCTGTGGTTTCATTAGCCATAAAAATATAGACCATTTTGGTCACATTTGTTCTCTCTCCCTCTTGTACGTTCTTTTTCTTTTTTTGAGTCTCTCCTGAATGCCTGGGAGCAGGGCTGCACAAGTGGAGAATTTAGTTTGGACATTTGTCAGACAATATCATCTCAACAGTACTTAACAAACTATTTCTGACTGAGTGCTGTCTGAGCAGGTGGTTTATAGTTCTTAATATTGAAGATTTACTATTTGGAGTTGAATTGTGATAGCTTTTATACTGATTTTGTCTTGAATTTGAGAAAACTAAAGATAAATGCCAAAGATTAGTAACATAAAGACATTATTCACAAATTACTGTATTAGTGATACTGTTATGCTGTTAAATAAATGTTACCTAATTTATGATAATGCTATGTAGATTTCTTTTGGATTTTTGAGACAAGGTCTCAAGTAGTGCAGGCTGGCCTTGAGTTCACTGTCAAGCCCAGGCTAGCCTCAAACTCACTTTGTAGCCCAGGCTGGCCTCAAACTTGCAGCAATCCTGCCTCAGCCTCCTCAGTGCTAGGATCATAGGTGTGCACCACTCCCAGCTTCTATGGCTGTGATAGCATGTTAACTGATTTTTGCAATATTATCATATTGTATGTTCACTCATTTTCCAGATAAGAATATTAATAGCAAACTTGGACACATAACTCAATGAATGGCTACTTGGTGTGGTTTTTCCTAACCCTGAGTTACATCTACTGAAAGTACCTATAATGCTTAAATATTGATTTAAGAGTTATGTAGGACTACATACAATAGATGACTAGCCAATGGATGATAAACCTTATAGGACTAGCCAATAAATGATAAACCAGGTAAATTTTCCTTTTAAAGAAGAATTCTCTTATATAAGTTGTTTAACATTTCGAATAATAAAATTTAGCATCTCTCCCTTTTTTTTAGGAGAGCCCAGGTAACTATTAGAAATATATTCTTCAGAGGTGGATTTCACAATCAAGGTTTGCAATTGCAATCATGATACTACCATATTTGGCAGTGATAATGTGCTGGGAGTGAATTGTGTGCTGCCACACTGGGAAGCAGCCCATTACCATTTAATGTGATGTATTTTTTGACTTTTAATTCTACAGAAATTATATTTTCATATTAATTATGAAAGGATAAGAAGTAAAAGTCGTAGTGACCCTTCTTCATTCATTTAATTGTCACCGAGAGTGGCAGATAATACATTTTTATTATAGCATTCACTTAAAACAATGCAGCTCCACACTGAGTTTGCTTAAATTAAGTCATATTTTATTCCTTAATGACTTTTCCCAGTTGACAGTGACCTTGAAGCTGGCATTGTTAATACTTCATGCCAAAAAGAAAGTGATTTAAAATTAAAGTGCATTATCCTTTCCTCATTTTCTGTCTATATTTTTTAAAATTTCAGATTGAACATTTACTTGAGTACTATGAACATTAATGAATTATGTTTACATGACTTAATTTAGCACATTTCATGTAGTAGAAAAGCCTTTTTGCTGATGTCTAAAAGTATTGGTATATGTCTGTGTGCTTATATATGGATATATAATCTTTCCTTTTACTGGATTACATTTAGAATTATTAAATAATTGAACCATGGAAATCTCAATAATGTGAATTTACCTGAAGAAAGCTTCATTGATATAATTCTTTCAAAGTCATGAACATTTTTTTAAGTTAAACGAGCAGTATAAAAATGATTTCTCAGGGCCTGGGGAGATAGCTCAGTAGAATAAGTGCTCTCCTGGCAAGGTCAGGGTCCTGAGTTCAATCCCCGGAACTAAAAACAAGCCACCAGGTGTGGTGGTGCACACCTGTAATCCCATCACTTGGGAGGCTGTGGCAGGAGGATCAGTGCAAGTTCGAGACCAGCCTGGGCGACAAAAGTGAGCTCAAGGCCAGCCTGAACTTCATAGTGTCTCAAAAAGAAACATACAAAAAAAAAAAAAAAAAGATTTATCAAAGTATTCTTTGAAATATATAGACCATAGTAAAAATGCTATATATGTTCCTTCTTGTCGTATATATTAAATATGTTCAGTGTGGCTATGTCATATAACATTGTGATTGTGTAAATGAAGTCTAAGACATTCTCACTTATTTCTAGGTAAAAATGAAACACACCATAAATGGGCATTTTTTTTCCTTTTTACCATCAAAACTGCCTTTGGACTTTAAAATCCATGGCATTATTAGGTAATTCAACTTTAAAGATGATCTAGGTTAATTACTTCAGGAAAAAAAAAAGTGTTGCGTGGCAAGACATGCTTCCTAAAGCTGTCTTGAATGTAACAGTCTGTGGAGCTACCACTTACGTGATAGGAATAGGTTGTGAAAGTCAGGATGGATGTCCTGGCTTTTTCCAGCACTCTACTGGTATCTGCTGCTCTGCTGGGCAGTTCAGGCTCTGCCACTTTTCTATGCTAGGAGGTTAGCATCCACCATCATATGTGTCTAGATGACCCCCGTGAAGCCTTGTGTGGTCATAGGGCTTTTATAGAGGTGGCTCAATCTAGTGTGGTAGAAGTGATTGTTTCATAGTATAGTGCTGGGATTAAGGATGGGTGATTGCTTTTGCTGTGCTGTCTTCTGCTACCATGAACTACCTCTCTGCTATGTGCCACCCTTCCTTTGCAGCCAGCTGGTTATGGACTGAAACTTCCATCAACTTTGAGCTAAAGAAACCTTTTGCCCTTTAACTTTGGATGTTGACCATTTTGTTTCAGCAGTGAGAAAAGTGACTAATAGAATATGGTACCAGAGAAATGGGATTGTTGCTATACATGATCTTGTGGTTTAGGAGCCTTTTGTGAATGGCTGTGGGAAGACTTTGGAATTATTCAGCAATTCTGGCTGAAAAAGTAGAACTAGAAGACCTTAGGTTGCTCTTTATTAGAGATTCTGGACTCAGAAGTCCAGAAGGCTGATAGAAATCCTGTCAGTAAATACTACAGTTGTGAAGTTTCTGCTGGGAGGAAGAACTGTATTGATTGTTGTATTCCAGAAAATGTGTGTAATATATTGGCAGAAAGTTTGCCTGTATTTTTCTCATGACCAGAGACTAAGATTAATAATTCATTCATTCTTTCTTTCTTTTCTTCCTTCTTCTCTCTCTCTCTCTCTCTCTCTCTCTCTCTCTCTCTCTCTCTCTCTCTTTCTCTCTCTCTCTCTCTCTTTCTCTTTTGTGGTACTAGGGATCAAATTTGGACCTTGTGCTTGCCAGACAGGCACTTATGCCATTGAACTGCCTACCTGGACCCTATGGACTAAAAAATTTCAAGGTAGCCTATGTTGAAGCAGTGATATGGCTACTGTTATGGGCTTTTAGCCAGATTTATCTATATAATCAAGAGCAGACAGCCTATCAGAATTATTGAAGCATGAGTTTAGCCAGAAAGGAAGCTCCAGGAGAGCTGTGTAGTACAAAGATAAAACAGATCTTGGTTACTGAGAAGGAACAAGAGAATAGAAACAATGGCCATAGAGTATCATAAGATGCAGCAGGACTACCCTTTGCAGCCTAACATTGCAAAAGTGAAAGACTTTACTTTGAGTTGCCTCAGAGCACCATGTTCCAGAATGGCAGAATCTGAACAGTGTTTCACTTCAGTGGGGACCACACCATGTTTCAGAATGTGGATAGCATTGAGAAGTTGTCCCTTAGCATTGGACTGAGAGTGCCCATTAATATAGTTAACCGAGAGAGAGAAGCCTGACTACTACTGTACCTGTCAGCAGACCTTGGCATCATCCACAAGCAGATGGTTTTAAGCACATGTGGAATAAAGGAGTTGTGGAGTCAGGAAGATCCCATCTAGATTTGTGAAGAAGGCTTGAGAGGCAAGGCACTGTGTGTCTGAGTTGGCAGTCTGTGAAGCTGTGAGGGGGAAGCCAAAGGTGCAGTGTTTATAGAAGACACAAACATGGATCATCTTCAGAAAACCTTAAGGACGGAACAGAGCAAGTCCAAGAGAGAAGCCATGGGAGCTACAACCACTGCAAGTGTCACAGGGGCTCAGTCACTTAAGCCCTTTGGAATTCATGTCTTGTTACAGATTGCCAGGGATGCTGGACATGAAACTACAGGACTTAATGTTTGCTTTTTTGGATTTTGGACTTGCTTTATGCCATTCCTTTGCATTATCCTATTTTGACTTTTGGAATGGAAGTGTCTATCTTGTACCATTGAATGCTGGAAATGTCTTTTTTTTTTACTTGCACAGAGACTTGAAGCTAAGAGTTTGCCTTAAATCTCAGAAGATTTTGGACTTTTAGAACTTTAACAGTCTTGGAGATGGGCTAAATGTTTTTTGTGTAAAGGGTTATGCATGAGTCTTTGGGTAGTTCAAGGTTTGAACATTATGGGCTTATGTCTCGATGTTCCTCCAAAGCTTCATGAGGTCATAGGGCTTTTTCAGAGGTGGTAAATCTAGAGTATGTGATAGATTGGTGGTGCAGTGCTGGGATTAAGGACTCTTGGATTAAGAGTGTGAGGGCTTGCCGGGCGTGGTGGCTCACGCCTGTAATCCCAGCACTCAGGAGGCTGAGGCAGGAGGATTTGTGCGAGTTTGAGACCAGCCTGGGCTACAAAAGTGAGCTCA
>PVJA010010198.1:0-58084 GCA_004027025.1 Myocastor coypus
AACTGCTTATATCACATTGTATGGAAAGTTATTAGAATATCAATGATGGCCAGAAAATATCATTTCCAAGCTAAGTCAAAGATATTTGATACTCAGAAAGCCAGTGATGATAAGCTCAAGTACCTATGTTATACAGTAATAGTATCACAAAGCTTTTCTGCTGGAGGGTTAAGAATGTAAGTTAACAGACCAAAAATTGAAGAAAAAGAAGGGCTATAAGGATAGCCAATATTTTGGCCCTAGCCCTTCAAGGTCAATAAAGACCCAGGATGTAAGAGAACCTGTGCTGTAATATCCTATAACTCAGAGGTGTCCCAAATTTTCCGGTCAAGGAGATTGTGGGACTTCAGAGGAAAGGGATGAATGAACTATAGTGCATCTAAGGAGAGTCACCCAGAGAAAAACATTCTCTCAGGCTTTCACAGAAAGCAAAATGGCCAAGCAATGGCCGTGACTCGTCCCAAAGGCTGACACTAACAACAGTTCTACAAAGTACTGTCTATGGTCCCAAACTTAATCCTGAGGGGATTTGACCCTAGAAGATACAAAAAAAAAAAAAAAGAATGTTTTGTTATACAGGTCTTACTTTGACTTGCCCTTGACCATCCAGCAAGAAAAAGAAATGCTTAATTACAATGCATGAAACGCAGTGCTAGATTAGTGAGATGAGCTATAGGAGACTTAGATTCAATAGCCTCCAACATCACAATCTTCACTGGTGGCCCACTACAATTGCAAAACATTTGACTGTATATGTATCTGCTTCCTCTTAGTCCAAAGAGAAATATGTTCTTTTCCTTTTTTTGTCTTTTTTTCTGTTTTTTTTTTCTTTTTTTTCTAAGCAACATCAATAAGGAGGTGGGTCATGCCCACACACTGTACTCTGTAGAACGATTGTGAGGACAATATGCAATATGTCAACTTTCAAAGAAAAGAAAGGGGAAAAGAAAAAGGGGAAAAAAAGTAATGTTGATTTAGAAGGGTAAATGTTTAATTGTTTGATCAATCTTATATACCTATATGTATTAATCTAAACTGATCTGATGATGAAAATATGTAATATAACCATTGTTAAATTTAAACAATAAAAAAAGAAAAGCTGTTAGAGAAAAGAAACAGATCAGTTATGATGGAAACCACATCAGAATCATGGCAGATTTTGCAACACAATCAAATAAATAAGAGCTTAGAGTGAAGTATTTCAGGTCCCAAAGGAAAACAATTTCCAACCCAGATTGACGTATCCTACAAAACTATCTATCCAATTCAATGGCAAAATAACATCCTTTCGTGACAGAGAACATTTAAAGAAATTCACGATTGCCAAATCAGCTCTACAAAGAGTTCTCATAGATATTCTAGATAGAGACAGAAGTGATCAGCTTCAAGAACAACAGAAAGGAGTCACCAAATACAGGAAGTCATTGAAAAGAGGGAAACATTACAGAATCTGTAACACGAAAATTTAACATGACAAAGATAAGCCAATATGTATCCATTATAACCATCATTATAAATGGCCTTAATTCACCAATCAAATGAAAAAGACTAGCAGAGTGGATTAAGAAACAAAATCCAACCATATGCTGCATACAGGAAACACATTTAATTCAAATGGTAATTCATAGACTGTAAGTCAAAGGTTGGAGAACAATTCTCCATGTCACAGGAATTCAGGAAAAAGCAAGTAGCTGTACTTATGGCTGACCATATCAACTTCAAACCAAAAATCATCCAAAGAGATAAGTAATGTCACTACATACTTGTTAAGGGAAAATTGCAAGAAGAAGACATAACAGTAAAAATTATATATGTACCCAATGGAGGAGTATCCTTCTACATAAGACAAATTTTAACAAATGTGATAAATCAAATGGGAATAATACAATAGTAATGAAGGACTTTAACATGCCACTGTCACAAAGAGATAGATCAGCTAGGCAACAATAATCAAAAAGAAAAAAAAAAATCAGCGAAGAAATAACAGAACTAAACCAAACCTGTGAACAAATCAACTTGGTAAACCTTTTTTTTTTTTTTTTTTTTTTTTTCTGAGCAAATCATTACGAAGATTTTATTTATTTATTTATTTATTTATTTATTTATTTATTTATTTTTGTTTTATCTTTTAAAAATAATTTTAATTTTTATTACTTTTAATAAGAGATAACAATATGAGAGTTTCAAAACATGTTAGTAGCATATTCGCAATAGTTGAGACACTGCATTTTTGTCCTCACAAATGTTATGCAGAGCACAGGGTGCAGACGTGACAAATTTTCTAATCAATATTGGTTCCGCAGGCAGCGGGGGTGGGGGCGGAGAAGAGAAGAAAAAGTTTTCTTCTCTTTGAACTAGGAGGAAGTAGTTGTATATATAGTCCAATGTTTCAAAATTGCAGTGGGTTACTGGTGAAACTGGCAATGTTGAAGGCTGTTGATTTAAGCCTCTTACAACTCATCGAACTGATCTAGCTCTGTGTTTTATGCCTCATAATTAAGCTTTTCTGCTGGGTTATCAAGCATAAGCCAAAGCAAAACCTGTCTAACAAAACTTTTATCATTTATACTTTCCAGGGTCAAATCTGCTCAGGATTAACTTTGGAACCATATGCAGTGCTTTGTAGAACTGTTGTCAGTGTCAGCCATCTGGATGAGTCACGCCATTGCTTGACCAGTTTGCTCTCTGTGAAAGCCTGAGAGAGTGTTTTCTCCCCAAGTGATTCTCCCTAGGCACACTACACTTCACTTATCCCTTTCCTCTGAGGTCCCATAATCTCCTTGACCAGAAAATTTGGGGAACCCCTGAGTTATAGGATGTTACAGCACAGGTTCTCTTATGTCCTGAGTCCTTACTGACCTTGAGGGGCTAGAGCTAATATGATGGCTATCCTCATAGCCCTTCTTTTTCTCCAATTTTTGGTCTGTTAACTTACATTCTCAACCCTCCACCAGAAAAGCTTCATGATACAATTACTTCATAACATAGGTAATTGAGCTCAACCTCACTGCCTTTCTAAATATCATACAACTTAGACTTAGCTTGACATTGGTATTTTCTTTCAATCATTGATATTCTAATAAATCTCTACATATTATGACAAAAGCCATTACACATTTTTACACAGACATTTAGAAATCTAAGGATGTACAAAACTGTAGCCTGTCAAGCCTATGGTATTTTGCCTATTCTCTTATTCTCAATTAATACCCTTTTAAAAATCTTTTTCTTAACCAATCACTTACCCGAGAGAGAGTATAAAGTAACTGAGTTTACAATAGAAGTAGCACACATCGGAAAGTCCTGAATGACATGCATTCTAAGCACAGCTTCAGAGTTCCTTCAAAAATCTTTGATTTCCATTCAGCTGTGTTATGCCTTTCCATTTTTATTTCTTCTTTAGATTTCTTATACTAGGGAGACTATACGATATTTACAAATGTAGGTCTGCTTTATTTCACTCATGAGCATATGCTCAATATACATCCATTTATACATGAAGTCTTCCAGTTTATCATTCTTAATAGCTGAATAATATTCTATTGTATAAAAAATGCCACATCTTTCTTAACCATTCTTAAAATGATGGGCATTTTGGTTGTTTCCAAGATTTGGCTATTACAAATTGGGCTGCCATAAACATATGTGTACAGATATCACTATGGTACGATGTTTTCAGTTCTTCTGGGAGAATTCCCAGTAGGGGGATAGCTGGATTGAATGGGATTTCCAGTTCTAGTTCTTTGAGGAGCTTCACACTGCTTTCCATAATGGTTGCACCAATCTGCATTCCCATCAACGGTGCAGAAGTGTTCCTTTTTCTCCACAGCCTCTCCAGCATTTATTGCTGGTTGATTTCTTTATGATATCCATTCTTTCTGGGGTGAGATGGTATCTCACTGTTGTTTTCCTTTGCATTTCACAGATGGCTAGCGATGCGGAGCATTTCTTCATGTATTGATAGGCTTGATGAATTTCTTTCTCTGAGAAGTGAGTGTTCATCTCAGCTGCCCATATCTGGATTGGATCTTTGAATCTTGGGATGCTAATGGTTTTCAGTTCTTTGTAAATTCTAGATAGAAGGCCTTTGTCTGAGTTCTCATTAGTTAACATCTTTTGGAAATTTGTAGGTTGTCTTTTCACTCTGTTGATAATTTCTTTTAACGTGCAAAAACTTCTTAGCCAGAGGTCCCATTTGTTGATGCTTTCAAATGTTAAATGTTTATTTTGATTTCTGTCCATGAATTTTTTCCCTACCACAATGTCTTCAAGATTTTCTCCCACTTTCTCTTCCAGGAGATTTAATATTTCTCTTTTAATATTTAGATCTTTAACCTATTTTGACTTTAGTTTAGTGCATGGTGATAGACCAGAGTCAAGTTTTAGTTTTCGGCATGTACGGAGCCAATTTTTCCAGCATCATTGGTTAAAGAGGCTATCTTTCTTCCAGTAGGCATGTTTGGCCCTTTGTCAAAGATAAGGTGGCTGAATGTGTTTGTGTCTGTTTCTGCATCTTCTAATCTATTCCATTGATCTTCAGGTCTATTTTTTTTTTTTTTTGCTACTACCATGTAGATTTTATTACTGTAGCTTTATAGTATAACTTTAGGTCAGGAACTGCAATGTCTCCTGCCTTACCCTGTTGTTCAGAATGTTCTTTGCAATTCTGGGCCTTTTTTGGTTCCAAATAAATTTTAGCAGTGATTTCTCCAGGTCTGTGAAGTATGTTGATGGTATTTTGATAGAAATTGCATTTAATCTGTATAACAATTTAGGGAATATAGCCATCTTCACAATGTTGGTTCTTCCTATCCAGGAGCAGGAAATATCTTTCCATTTTCTGAAATCTTCTAGGATCTCTTTTTTCAGATTACTATAGTTTTTATTGAAAAGGTCCTTTACTTCCTTAGTTAGGTTAATTCCTAAGTATTTCATTTTCTTCGGTGCTATCATAAAAGGTGCTGTTTCTCTAATTTCTCTCTCAGTGTGTAGAGGAATGCTATCTGTGTAGAGGAATGCTATTGACTTTTGTGTGTTGACTTTGTAGCCTGCTATGCTACTGAATTTGTGTATTAATTCCAGCAGCTTCTTGGTGGAGTTCTTTGGGTCTTTTAAGTAGATTATCATGTCACCTGCAAATAATGAAAGTTTTACTTCTTCTTTACCTATTCTTATTCCTTTTATTTCTCTTTCTTGTCTAATGGGTGTAGCTAGTGACTCCAGAACTATATTGAATAGAAGTGGCTATAGGGAGCATCCTTGTCTTGTACCAGAATTGAGAGTAAAAGACTTCAGTTTTTCCGCATTTAGAATTATGCTAGCTGTTGGATTGTTGTAGATGGCTTTTACCAGGTTGAGGTAGAGGCCCTCGATTCCAATTTTCTGTAGGGCTTTGAACATGAATGAGTGTTGCACTTTGTCAAAGGCCTTTTCGGTATCAACTGAGATGATCATGTAATTTTTGGTCTTGACTCTGTTGAGTGTACTGCATTTATAGATTTGTGTACATTGAACCATCCTTGCATTCTTGGAATGAATCCTACATGGTCATGATGTATAATCTTCTTAATGATTTGTTGTATTCTAGTGGCGAGGATTTTGTTGAGAATTTTTGCATCAGACAAAATATCAGCAAAAAACTAGCAGAACTGAGCCAGATCTTGGAACAACTGGATGTAGTGGACATATACAGAGTGTTCCACCCAAACACTTCTAAATACACATTTGTATCAGCTACACATAGGACATTTTCCAAAATAGACCACATACTAGTGCATAGGTCATACTTACGTATGTGCAAGAAAACAGACATTATTACACACATATTATCTGACCACAGTACAATGAAACTGGAAATAAATTACAAAAGAAACCACAAGAACCCCAGAAATACATGAAAATTACACAAAACCCTTCTCAGCAACCAGTAGGTTACAGATGAAATTAAACAACTACAATTTAATGAAAATTCAAACACAACCTACTGGAACTTATGGGATGCAATGAAAGCAGTTCTTAGAGGGAAACTTATAGCTCTGAACTCACACATTAAGAAAATAGAACGGGAAAAATAATTACTCTCACGCAGTACCTAAAGCGACTAGAAAAGGAAGAGGAAACGATAACCAAAAGCCTAAAGGAGGAAAATATAAACATTAGAGCAGAAATTAATTTAATCAAGACAAAGAAAACAATATAAAGAATTAATGAATCAAATAGCTGCTTCTTTGAAAGATTAAATAAAATTGAGGAGCTCCTAGCTAACCTCATCTAAAGGAGGAAAGAAAAGACTCAAATTCAAGCAGTAAAGAATAAAAAGGGTGAAATCACTACAGACCCTGCAGAGATTCAGAGGATCATTAATAGCTACTTTGAGAATCTTTACTGTCACAGAGTTGAAGATACAGATGAAATGGGCAGGTGCCTAAAAAAGTACAAATTACCAAAACTGAATCAAGAAGTTATAAGAACTCTCAATAACCCAATAAGCCAATAACAGTCAATGAAATACAAAATGTAAGAAAAAGCCTACTGACAAAGGAAAGTCCAGGACCTAATGGATTCAGCACTGAATTCTACAAGAGATGTACAGAAGACATAAGCCCAATACTCCTCAAACTCTTCAATGAAATTGAAAAGGACGAAATGTTCCCAAAATCATTCCTAGAGGCAAGTATTACAATGATACAAAAACTAGAGAGTGATGCAACTAAAAAAGAGAACTACAGAACAATTTCTCTCATGAACATAGATGAAAAAAATCCTCAATAAAATCCTTTCACTAGAATATGGCAAATCATCAAGATTATACACCAGACCAGGTAGGATTCATCCCAGAGATGTAAGGATGGTTCAATATATGCAAATCTATAAATGTGATACACTATATCAATAGAGCCAAAGTAAAAAATCACATGATCATTGCAATTGATGCAGAAAAGCCTTTTGACAAAGTCCAACACCCATTCATATTCGAAGTCCTACAGAAAATTGGAATAGAGGGACTCTACCTCAATCTGATAAAAGCCATCTATTACAATCCAAAAGCTAATGTATTTCTAAATGTTGAAGAGCTGAAGTCTTTTAATCTCAAATCTGGTACAAGACAAGGATGTCCTCTCCTATATAGTTCTGGAATCATTAACTACAGCCATTAGACAAGAGATAGAAATAAAAGGAATAAAAATAGGTGAAGAAGTTAAATTATCACTATTTGCAGATGACATGGTAATCTACTTGGAAGACCCAGAAAAACTCCACCAAGAAGCTACCATAATTAATACACAAATTCCATAGCATAGGATACAATGCCAACACACAAAAGTCAATGGCATTCCTCTACACAGATAACAAACACACTGAGAGAGAAATTAGAGAAGCAATGCCTTTTACGATTGCACAGGAGAAAATGAAATAATTGTGAATTAACCTAACTAAAGAAGTAAAAGATCTTTTCAAAGAAAACTACAGTACTTTAAAAAAAGAGATTCTAGAGGATTTGAGGAAATGGAAATATATTCCCTGCCCCTGGATAGGAAGGACCAACACTGTGAAAATGGCCATGCTGCCCAAATTGTTATACAGATTTGATACAATCTCTATCAAAATACCATCAACATATCTCACAGACCTGGAGAAATCACTCCTAAAATTTATTTGGAACCAAAAATGACCTAGAATTGCAAAGATAATTCTGGGCAACAAAGGCAAGGCAGGAGGCATTACAATTCCTGACCTAAAGTTATATTACAAAGCTACAGTGATAAAATCAGCATGGTATTGGCAAAAATTAGACCTGAGGATCAGTGGAATAGATTAGAAGATGCAGAAGCAAATACAAACACACTCAGCTGCCTTACCTTTGAAAAAGGAGCAAAGCATGTTTGCTGGAAGAAAGATAGCTTCATTAACAAATGATGCTGGAAAAAATGTCTCTCCACATGTTGAAAACTAAAACTTGACCCAAGTCTATCACCATGCACTAAATTAAAGTCAAAATGCATTAAAGATCTAAACATTAAAAGAGAAACATTAAATCTACTGGAAGAAAAAGTGGGAGAAAATCTTGAAGACATAGGGGTAGGCAAAGAGTTCATGAACAAAAATCAAAATGCACGTTTAACACTTGAAAAAATAAAAAACTGGAATGTCCTCTGGCTAACAAGTTTTGCACCTCAAAAGAAGTTACCAACAGGGGCCAGGGAGATAGCTCCATGGCATAAGTGCCTACCTGGCACGTACAGGGTTGTGAGTTTGAACCTCGGTCCTGAAAAGAAAAAAAAAATTACCAACAGAGTGAAAACACAACCCATGAATTTCGAACAGATTTTAACTAATATCTATTCAGACAAAGGACTTCTATCTAGAATTTATAAAGAACTAAAAACAATTAGGGTCCCAAAATTCAAAGATCCAATCCAGATATAGGCAGCTGAGATGAACACACACTTCTCAGAGGAAGAAATTCAACGAACCTATGAATACATAAAGAAATGCTCCACATTGCTAGCCATTCATGAGATGTAAATTAAAACAACACTTAAATACCATCTCACTCCAGAAAGAATGGCTATCATAAAGAAATCAACAAACAACAAATGTTGGAGAGGCTTTGGGGGAAAAGGAACACTTCTCCACTGCAGGTGGGAATGCAGACTGGTACAAACATTATGGAAAGCAGTGTGGAGATGCCTTAAAAAACTAGAACTGGAAATCCCATTCAATCCAGGTATTTCCCAGCTGGGAATTTTTCCAGAAGAACTGAGAACATCATATCATAGTGATACCTGTGCACCTATGTTTATAGCAGCACAATTTGTAGTAGCCAAATCTTGGAAACAACCAAAATGTCCATCATCTGAAGAGTGGTTGAAAAATATGTGGTGTTTTTATACAATTATTTAGCTATAAATAACGAGAAGCTAGAAGACTTCATATATAAGTAGATGTATCTTGAACATATACTCATAAGTAAAATAAACCAGACTTACATGTGTAAATGTCGCATAGTCTCCCTAGTGTAACAACTCAAAAGAAGAAATAAAAATGGAGAGGCCTAACACAGCTTACTGGAAATCAAGGACTTAAGGGTTAAACAACGAAGTGACTGCAATCAGAAAACACAGCAGGAGAAAAACCATGCACAAGATGAATTAGATAACAGTCCTAAGAGCCTCACAAGATGAATTAGATAACAGTCCTAAGAGCTGAGGATAACAATGTATAACACTAAAATTATGCATGCAACATCTGTCATTCTGGTCTTTCAGATAGATGTGTGCAGCTTCTAATGTAATTTCAGTTACTACTATGCTGTCTCTAAAGTAAATGGTTGATTTACAAGAAAACAAAAATGGTATTAAAAGAGAGTAAGAGACTAGGAAAAATACTGAAGGATTGACAGGCTACACTTTCGTATATGCTTAGATTTCTAAATTCCTGTGTAAAAATGTGTAATTTCTTTTATAACATTCTATAGAGATTTATTAGACTATCAATGATTGATAGATAATACAAATTGCAAGTTAAGTCTAAGATGTTTGATACTTAGACAGTAATGTTAAGCCTAAGTATCTACGCTATAGAATGATAGTATCACTAAACTTTTCTTCTGGAGGGTTAAGAATATAAGTTTACAGACCAAAAATTGGAGAAAAAGAAGGGCTACAAGGATAGCCAATATTTTGGCCCTAGCCCTTCAAGATCAATGCAGACTCAGGACATAAGAAAATCTGTGCTGTAGCATTCTATAACTCAGTGGTTTCCCAAATTTTCTATTCAAGGAGATTATGGATCTACAGAGGAAATGGATTGAAGATACACAGTGTACCTAAGGAGAGTCACCTGGACAGAAAACATTCTCTCTTAGACTTTCACAGAGAGCAAATTGGTCATTCAATGGCCATGACTCATCCAGATGGCTGACACTGACAACAGTTCTACAAAGCACTGTACATGGTTTCAAAATAAATCCTGAAGGAATTTGACTGACCTTGGGAGATATAAAAGTTACATGTTTTGTTATACAGTTCTTGCTTTAACTTGCCCTTAACCACCCAGCAGAAAAGTTTAACCATGAGGCATAAAACATAAAGCTAGATTCATATGCTGAGCTGTAAAAGGCTTAAATAAACAGCTTCCATCATTGCCAGTCTTGCCAGTAACCCACTGCGATTATGGAACATTGGGTTATGTATTCAACTACTTTCTCTTAGTTCAATGAGAAGAAATTTTTGTACCAATAATGATTAGAAAAATTATAGCATCTACTCCCTGTGCTCTGTATAACTACTATACGCATTGTATCAAATACAGGAAATGTACTACTAACGTGCTTTGAAACTGTCACATTGTCATTTCTTATTAAATGCAATAAATTTTTTAAAAAGAAATAAAAATATAAATTGCTGTGCGTCAACATATTGTCTAAGCTCATCTTTTTGACTTGCTGTATTACTAATGTACAGAAGCATATACAAAGAATAAATAATATAATTGAGCAAAAAATAAATAAAAATTAAAAATGTATATTGGATATTTGATATTTCACAGGCACTGATAAATGGAGATGTGGCAGCAGTCAAAGCTTTGTAGTTTGGGAAGCTTCCAGCTCAGAAAAAATCTACTATGTGCCAGAAGAATCACATAAATCAGAGCCAGAGAGGCAGGAAATATAAATAAACACAAGTAGGTAAATAATACAATAGCATACAGAAGGCTGAGCGCCATAGGAGCATAACAAGCAGGCTAAACACAGATCAGGAGGTTAGTGGAGACGTGCTTAGGGGAGGGAAAGCTGCAGTACTGAGGGGGAGCCAGGCTTCACTGAGAAGGTGAAATACGAATGGAAACTTGAAAGATGGGAGGGAGGGAGTCAGAGAAGGATTACTAGGCTATGAAGAAGGACTCTGCAGCATTTCTCATCCTACACTATCAAGAGACAATTCTCCACTTCTGTGGGAAGAGACTGTCCTGTTCCTTTTACTATCTTCAGCCTATTCCTTGGGTTCTACCTACTAGATGCCAGTGTATCTTGCTCTCCCAAGTTGTGACAAGTAAAAACATTTCCAGATACTAAGAAATGTCCCCTGAATGCAGAGACTCAGTTGTGCAAGAGAGCCAATGGCAAGAGGTGAAGTTGCGCACAGCTTAGAGAATCTGAGGAACATCAAAGAGGCTGGGGGTGACAGAGCACAGTGATCAAAGCGGTGAGTTGTGCAGCAGAAGGACAGATCTAGTGGAGGCCAGACCACACAAGGAAGGACTGTGTGGCTCTTTTTGAGGATTTTGACTCTCCTTGGAGTGTAGTGGAAGACAGAAAGGGATAGTGGCTTGATTTGTTTTGAAGAATACAAATATTTTGTGCCAGACAATTTTGCAGAATATTTTATCTGTATTGTAACTGATGTCAGGTCGCAAGCTCAGCTTTGAACTCTAGTCTCTCCAGCTAAGTGGAAAGTGGCCCATCCCATTTCCTACTACCTGCCTTCACTCTGCAATTTAGCAAACAGCTGGACCGCTGAATGATGATTCCGCGCCTGGAATTCTTGGATTGCTGGGATGGGGCAACCAAATAACAAAACATCATGTTGGCTTGGGTTGTCCTCAAAACCAGAGCCTAAGCAAGGCGCTATGTGCAAGCAGTCACTCCAGGAATATCCTAAGAAAGGGCAGCAAAGGATAGAAGAGTAAAATATGGGAGACATTATGGAGCTTATAACCACTGTGAGAAGCCCCCGCTAAGGACTCACGAAGGACCTGACATGAATTACTCAGAATTTTGCACTTGAAGAACAGAAGTAGGGAATATGTACAACATTTCCTTCCTCTGTTGGTTAAGATTCAGCCCATGGGCATTAAGCCCACATATTTTCAGATTTTCTCCTGATTCCTTCTGCCTTTTTTACTCTTCCCTGGGGGAGGAATAGCTTGTGGTTTGAGAAAGATCTATATCCAGGACCCTGGGAGCAAATTCAGTTGGATGGAGCCACTCCACTCTCTGTGAAGTCCAGGGGAGCTGAAACAGGTGGAAAGGCAAGCTGCAGTGATTTCTCTAAGATGGTATGTGTCAGGCTCAGATCTCATGATTCAGCACTTTGACAGCCTTGAGAATCTTCATTTTAAGACACATACTAGAGATTCTGACACAAGCAGTTGTAGATCGCTGTTGAGAATCACTTCTAGAGATCTGAACTTGGCCACTAATGCTCAGTCTGTCTCTTACGCAGTTGTTTAAGGTCTCTATGCATCTTTCTTCCTTTAAGCAGTAGAGTTTTTCACCCTTGCCCTGCATTCCTGCAGAATTTCTGTAAGATCATATCAAGTGGCAGATAGCAAAACTCTACAAACCTCTACAAGAATCAGAATTGGTGCCCTTTGTGTAAGACGATGTTCTGCCGCCAAACTTCTGCCTTTCTATACTCAAAGGCAAAGTGACAACAGCAGAGAATATTTCAGCCCTTCATTCCGTCTCCTGGAATACATACCTCTTGAGCCCCACTTCACTTTGGGTCTACTTTTTTTCCCAGCCATTACTGTGGCAGCCAGCTGTGCAAGCATATAGCCGTGCAGGTGTACCCAGACAGCACATGGAGCAGGTGTGCTGCAGGGCTCCTGCTATCTGTCTCCTTCCTTCCCATTTGCATGAGAAAGCATGTGCATCCCAAGAATTCTGGAATAAAAGGAAGTTGTCATTATGTGCACTACTGAACACTGTTCTTAGAGAAAGACATGATGTAGAGGAAAGGAATTTACAAAGAATTTCATGAGAAATACATAAAGTCAGAATTTCTGGGAAAAAGAGGCCAGAACTGTCCTAAGAGATCACTGAGTATAACCTCTATGAATAATGAAAGCTGTTGAACATCATGCAGAAAACTAGAATTAAAACCAAGAATTTTTGGCTCTTATCCTAATGTTCTTAGGAATCTTCTCATTTGAAAAATAGCAGGACCCCCCCCCCCCATCTCTGTGGTACAGAACTTCATTCCCACGGCTGAGGAATAGACCAAAACGTTTATCTACCTCTCTTTAGGACTGCCCACTCAGGACTAGTCGCTGCATTGCTTGTCTACAACTCTCAAACCTTGAATGTAGCCATGGGTAGTTCTCTGTTAACTCCAAGTTGTCTATTATCACAGCTGAGTCTCTGGATTCAATTGAATTTCTGACAACTGCAGAGACTGTAGGGCTTGCAGAAGGGAGCTTGGAAGGCAGCAGGAGATCAGAAGCTGACACGGTTTCAGGCTGGATGCCTTCCAGCTGGTGTAAGGACTGAGTATGTATGTGGTGTGGGTGGGTAGGAGGATAAGGATAAGAATGTAGAGGTGATGAGGAGGAGAAAGGAGGTGAGTGGGAGGAAGGAGAGGAGGGACAGTTCAATCAGAAAAAGAGGCGCAGAAAGAGAGATACACAAAAAGACAACATGTGTAGAAAGTACATCACAGCATTTGTCATTTATGTCCCTCTGCCCCTCTAGATTCGAAGGTCTGGCAGTGCCTGTGCAAATTCATTTTGGTGTACAAATCCTTAACCCTGAGTCTGACATCAGGCAGACTCTCAGTATTTATTTCTCGAGTAAATTGGTGAACATAAAGACTTTTCTGCCTTCAATATACTTACCGAAAGTGTATTGTTGTCCCTATTTCATGCACAACAGAATTGAAGTCACAGAGTTTAAATCAATGCCCAAAGTGACACAATGCTATGGTTTGGTCTCTCCAAAATTCATGTTGATATCAGGCTGCCATTGCACCTGTATTAACATGGGGCCTTTTAGAAGTGATTAAGTCATGCGAGCCCCAAAGGAGAGGAGTCATCAGAGTTATCACAGGAGTGGGTTCCAGACAGAATAAATTCTGCCTACTTTCTTCCCTGTGTCTCCCAAGCTTGCTCTCCCTGTACCATCATCACACACTACACAGCTGCGCAGTGGTGCTCTTTGACCTCCTTACCTCCAGAAACATAATTTACTCCTTATGGTTTGTTTAGTTTGTGGCATTCAATTATCCAAGTGGCAGGAAACAGCTTAAGATATATAGGCTATAAAAAGTGGGCTGAGAGTTTTATCTTAAATTAGTCTGGCCCTAAAGCCATGCCCCAGATGCCTCCCATTAGCCATAATTTGTTAGCCGTGTTTTTGATGAGTAAATTTGCCAAACTTCTTGCATTTATGTGCAAAAGAGGACATGTGTTACTTGTTGGGAATCCTTGCATCAGCACTAATGCCCTCTAGATTTCCGGAATGAGAAGAATAACTTGCATGACTGGGCTCCGCCTAGACATCTTCATATTTTTTGTCCTATTTCCAAGCATCTCTCTTCTAAATTTTGCGTCATTTTAATTCTGATTAGTAGCACTTGAGATTTTCTTTGGAGAACTTTGTCTCTAACATAAAGCAAGATACACTCTGAGGGATTTCCTTCCCTTTGGCTAATGAGTGATAGGTGTGTGAGAATAAAAGCTCAGCTCCCTGGGTACAAATTCGGAAAGGTACACACACTTAGTTACCTTATGTGAGACTTATCCTGAAAATTTACCTTAGTTGAATTTTTCTCTGTCTATCCAGCTCCCCTCCACCCTTTCCCATCTTATCTCAGGATCCTTTCCTTCCTTGAATACCTTCCCTGGTCTAAGGCTGTACTTCTGACAGACCCAGCACAGACAAAGGAAAAAAAATCAAGTTACTCAAAAGTCTGTTTTTCTGGTGAGAAGCAATGCTAAGCAAATCCTTCATGAACAGCAGTACCAGTTTACTGAACATCCATTGTGGTCAAATGTGTTACACACCTTATCTCAATTGTTCAAGCACTGCGAGCTTAGATTTGTTTTACAGATGAGAAAAATCTATGCTCTGAAAAGCTCAGTAACTGCCACAGTATCACATAGCTAGAAATGCTATAGGGGGGTTCAAATCTAAGGTTATCTGAATGACACTTTTGGAATTCACCTACCCATGTTGCTTCTTCATGTGGTATGTTTTCCTACTGTCCTGACTCTCCTCCCCGCTTCTTATTCTTCTTCAGTCCTCTACTCCCTAGTTCTCTCTTCCTTAAGAGACAGAAGGAAAGAGGTAGCAAAGGAAAGATTTCTGTGTCTTCCACATTGAGCAGAAGGATTGGCACTTGGTCAGTCTTCCATAGTGACCTGAATGGAGTACTCAGAAGGTTCTTTACATTTTTTTCCACAATACTATAGAAGCACTGTGAGTAAGTATCAGATACAGGCAGATATCTATGGCATATAATAAGGGATATTAGTACATTGAACCTGATAACTCAATAGACACCTATCTTGTATAATTCCTGCACATTCAGCTGAACTACCTTTCACAGGGGGACATGAAAACACAAAAACAAAATTATGTTAAGAACAGCTTTAAATTCTTAGAAAACAAGGCACTTGTTCATCACAAAATGCCTCTTTAGAGTCTTCCAATTTTTCCCCATTAAGATGAAAACCGTGAAGTGTTCTATTTGGTCACTGAGATTTTAAAAATCAGAGTGTCCTTTTATAACATTTCAAAAATTGGTATTACAAGATTTAAATCTAAGTGAAACCTCTGAACTCCCAAGGAAGAAAAAAATCAAGAGGATGTGACAAAATTATTTCTAGCAACCATGACATTTCTTGATATGAAACACTTTCTTTGAACTGTACAACACAGCGCGAGCAAGGATTCAGAATCTGACAAGGAAATAAGGGAGACGCCAGGCTGACAAGGAAGATATTCTTTTCCTATAAAAGTTTTATAATAACTGGAGCCACACAAAATCCAGGGACATTGAGAGGGTTAAGTGAATGCTAGAAACAGTAGAATCAGAGAAAATCCAGTTCCTATTATCACTTTGGTACTTGCTCTGTGACCTGGACTAACTAATTTCAACTCTCAGTTTCCTTATGTATTCAATAGAGAATTAACCTTTCAGCATCGCTAGAGGATTAAAGATCAGGTGTGTATGTTCTTAGCACAGTAGAAGTTTGGTTAATGTGGTAATAGTGGAGGGAACAGCATTTATTGCATTTTTATATGTCAGATGCTGTTCATAGTGATTTATCTTTTGTATTTAACAAAATGTAGCTAATTAATCAGAGAAGCCCTAAGATTTGAGGTTTTAGGACAGGAGAGGATTCATTCTTACAACGATTTCAGTGAGTGGCAGGAATGGTGGTGAGCAAAGCCACTGCTCCACAAAATCCTTCAGAAACGCACATCGACTGAGGCTCTGTCTTCACTGTGTGGTTTCCAAGGTTTTCTTGGGTGTTGGCATCCAATCAGCAGACTGTGAAGAGAACATGGGGTAAATCATGCTGGAGGTTTTGAAAGAGCAAATTTGAAAGTGACCTACATCATTTCCATTCACATGGTCCAAAGCTCAGGCAACTTCCACCCAGTGGGAATCGTACTATAAAAGTTTTACTATAATAACTGGATCCAAACAAAATCCAGGGACATTGAGAGGGTTTAGTGGATGTTAGAAATGGTATAATTAACTCTCACCCAGTCCTGTGAAAAAGGAGAAGGGCTGGAATGCTTAACTGTAGTTTGGAAAACACAGATCCCACACTATACCCTTGTTGGATCACCTACAATGAAGGAGTCACATGCTGAGCCTAAGGGTGGATAAAAATGTTATCCCTATGTAGAAGATGAAGAAAATAGAACACTTCAAATAATTGATGGTAGGGCTAAGATTTTGTGCTAAAACCACCACAGTATACTCAGACTTTGGTTATGTAGGGGACTTAGAAATGATCAGCCATGCCAGCCCCGCCCCTGGGGCGCATTGAGATAGCAATCCAGACTGAGTGTGGTGACACAAATCTGTAGTCCCAGCTCTTGGGAGGATATAAACAGGCAGATCACTATGAGTCTGATCCAGTTGTGAGACCCGGAACACCCTGTAGATCCTTTCAAAAAAAAAATAAATAAATAAAAATAAAAATAAAAAAAGAAACTATCAGTGGTAGGCAGCCTCCATGACAGTTATTTGTCACCCACTAGTGTGCCATACTTGCGTCTTACCAGTAGGAGGTGACAACACTGAGGGGCTATCATTTCTATCACTACATCTCAAAAGCTGTTAACTTGTGTTTTGTCAGGGAATATTTTCATTCTCTCTTCTTCCTTCTCCTCCTTTCTTTCTCCCTCTCCCCACTTCCATCTTCTTATTCTTGCTGTTTTTTCTCCCTCTCCATCTCCTTCCCATTCTCATCCCACTCCTTCTACTCCCCAGCACCTCCTTTTTACAGGCTATCATATTGGATAAACTGGGAATAACTTCTGGCCCAGAGCCAGCTAGGAACTGAGATCTGCAGTCCAACAGTGTTTGAGAAACTTAATTAAGCCCACAACTACACAAGAGCTAGGAAATAGAGCCTAACTCAATTGAACCCTGGATGAAAATTGGTCCTCAGCAGACATTGATTATAGTATCAGGAGAGACCTTGATTTAAAGGTCACAGGAAACCACCTCAGATTCCTGAGCCTAGAAACTGTGAAGTTAAAAGAAAATTCTAAGCTGATAAGTTTTGGGATAAGTATTAGTTATTAGTTATATAGAAATAGGCAACTAAAATATGGAAGTCCAGGGGTTCTCAGCTTTTTTTTTTTTTTTTTTTACTAGCATTGAAGTTCTTAATTATTACTTTATCCCATACAGATCTACAGACCTGAAAAATTTCTTCTATCCACAAAGTAACATTCATTAAACAAAAAATTTATCTAATTCACCATTTAGAAGAACTTTATAAAAATATAAGTAATAGAGTCCACAGTAAAATAATCCCCTGGCTTACTTGGGACATTACCAATAGCCAAAGAGTTGGAATAAAATGTATCACATCAATTTCAGATGTGTATTATTTAAAGCTAATATACAAAGGTTAGTGTTGCTTTGAATTCTAAAACCTAAGGTACATAAAGATTTCTTAGTGAAGTTTCAAAGTATTAAAAACAGCACTCTCTGTGCTTATAGCTTTCTGCAGATTGTTGGATTTCACTCTCATAATAATCCTTTGACAGGTGCTATTATTTTGCCCACAGGGACTTAAGGATGGACCCTCAAATTCTAGGGGTCTATTCTATTCCAGAAGCTTACACTGTCTTCTAGAAAAAAGAAGTGACTCTCAAGATCAAAATAAGGTGCCCTAAGTTAAGGTTCTTAGTTTTCTGTTCCCTTGTCCCACAGGCCTGTTCTTGTCCTGTTTTCCTTTCCACTTTAGATGCTCAGGCATTCCAAAGGTCAAGGCTGTTTTGTTGAGAACCTCACAAATGTGCAGAACAGTCTTGAAGAAGGTGAAAAACAGAAAATTCAATCAAGAACGTACAATCCAATACTTCCACAACATAGATAGCTAAAAGGAGGAAACAGGAGTTAGTAAAGACTCCCTGATCCAGTGTATAATTTTCCCTGAATTTAATTCCAAAAGAGATAATCACAGGCATGGATCATTCCAGCATGAAATGGATCACTTTGAATCAAACAAATCTGTGCTTGAATTGTAAACCTACAACTCACTAGATATATGTTCATGATTAAGTCATTTTATCTCCAAGCATTAATTTTCCCATCTGGAAAATGGGTGTAAATCTCTTGTTCAGAGCAGTTATAATGCCTCACCCAGACTTGACAGATAGTAAGAACTCAATAATTGATAGCAGAATTTGTTGCTATTATTAACTTTTGATGATCATTATTTTTCAAGGTTGAGATTGAATCATGAGGAAGACACTTCAGTTTTATGTGATGAGTATTTTAACACTATTGATTAAAAACAGCATCTGACAATTTGTGGGGCAGTGAGGTCTTTGCAATTGTGATCTGCCAAACAGTAAGCTGGGGGAGCTTATGTTGGATGAGGAGACACTATTGTTAAATGCCTCCAACATGCCTTTAACTAAACAAGCACATAGAAAAGAGATTTTGAACCCCTTATATCTCACCATCTTTCGCTCAACAACAGATGAAGAACTGGGAATACCCATTCCTATTTATGCATTGTCTGAATGGCCCTGTCTCTGGGGTTAGTGAGGATATTAGCATAACTGCTTTAGAAATGACATCATAGTATACAGTCAGCAGCTTGGGGTTCAACCAGAAGGAACCAGTTTCAACCAGCTCTGACTCACTGACTCATTGTGTTAGTTGTACAAGTTTAAATTCCTTGTCACTTTTTCCTTCTGTGATTGAGGATTAGTAAAAATACAAGTTCACAGGGGAAGAACAAAATGAATAATTATGATGACCAAAAGCTAACATCTAAGTAAGTATTTACCTGGTGTGAAGCATCAAGCTAACATTTCTTTACTTATTACTTTACTTCTCACAGCAGCCAGTGACGTAGATAAATATTACTGATATCCCTGTCTTACAGAGAAGAAAATAGAGGAACGGAGAAAATAGGCAAGTAGCTCTAAGTTTCCAATCAAAGAATGCTTATCTTAATCTTAATCATAGACTCTCGTGAGTCTCAGTGTGTAGAATTTAGTGAGTTTGTGAATTTAGCGGGAAAACAATCTTTATTTTCATAGGGCTCTAATTGAAATTTAGCATGTTCCACCACCATAAATGTAGGCAGTAAACTAGCTAACATAGATGTGAGCTTTGTCAGTGATAGAATCATAACTATTGTTACATCAAATTGTAGTTGCAGTAAATGGCTCAAATAATTGTGTGTGCAATTATTTTGAAACTGATCAGTAGACATTTTTATTTAACCCATTTGTTTAATGAGTTAAATATATATCACAAATGTGGGCTTTAAAAATATTTTCAGTATCATATTTTAAGCGAGTGAGTTTCTTTTGTGAACCATATGTCTTAGCAGACCCCAAATATATCTGTGGCACAAAAAAATGTTAGGAATCTTCTCAAAGGTTATGGGTGACTATTAGCCCTTGGCATAAAGCCAGGTATCTACCATGTATACAAATCACAGAAGTGTCACCATAATGGTTATTAGTACAGGAAGTAAAACCTTGACTGTACAGAAACAAATCTTTGGAACTCATAAAGGATTCAATCTTGAAGACTATACCAACTGCCCAGGTAATGAGGAAGGAGGCCTCTCTATCATTGAGAGAGTGGGATTAAAGATTATCCCACACAATCTCCTCTCTCTGGGAGTAACACCAGAGACAGGTCATGTCAGGCCCCAAGAATACAGAAAACTTGTATTTGAATCAGTGCCACCAATTCTTCCATTCTTCTGGACTCAAACTTTCTTTGTAGGATGCAAGTCTTCAACATTGGATATGAAGCCACAAGTGTGAGTCCCCTCTAGCAGCGCCCACCTCAGGGTGAACCCACAGATGCTAAATGAGCGGCCCATGTAGCCCCATGCAGTATTTCTGAGCCAGGTCTAGAAGCCCCCACTTTGCAGTGGTAGGAGGCTTGTCCCAAACACTCAATGTCTGGCTCCAAGTCAAAACAATCTCACTTGAATCTCTAATCAGGGAGCCTGGAAATGTGCATGTTTATTATGCAGCCCTGCCCACCACATGATCACCCAAGAACTGGCAGAAGGGTTGCCAGATGAGCTCTGAGTTCAAGTTCCAGGCCCATTACTGGCTAGTTGAATTCGTTTGGATGAAATAAACGTTAGCTGGATCTCTGAACAGGATATCCGTAGCATATTAGAGCCTACCATTTATAGGTGTAGGGATTAAAGGTGGCAAAATGCTGCAATGGAAGCTCAGGAAAAATAAGTACTTGCTGAGTGGTACCACCCAAGAAACACCATGCTTAGCTTTGCACACTTGCTTTCCATGATTTTTGTTGTGGCTTATGAGTTGGAACCAGTGAAGTGGCCTCAATAGAAATATGGTCTGTCCCTCCCTGTGTAGGCATAATTCTCTGTCTTATGACTGCGTCCATGGGCTACGATGTGCCCTGACCAGGGACAAACAAATGTTTTCCTCTTCATTCCGCTCTCAGTCAGCTCATGCATGCTAAGCACCCTGTGGGTAGTGAGGAGGCTCCACGCCCAAAGCCTCTGACTCTGGCTGCTGATTGTCCTGCTGCTCCCTATCTATTGACACTGAGCATCCAGGGTGCAGGTTTACTTCCTAAGAGACCTCCAAATGTCTGGCTATGAGCAGTCACTGTGAGTTACTGCCCCAACCCCTTGTGTCTTTACACAATTAGAATCTAGTGCCCAATGTGTGACCTCCAAATAATCAGGAGGTGTACCTGTGTGCTGCGGGAAATCTCTGGGCAGCAGCTTAGGACTGTCTGAACAGTAACAGCCACTGAAAGCTATTCATCAACAATGTTTGCTTGGGCAGGATAATTCTGAGTTGTCAACAAAGTCTCACAAAGTTTCCCTACAGCTTTTCCCCCTTCCCTTTTGTACCTTCACTTTCTTTCTTCCTTTTATTTATTTATTTGTGGGGGTGGCTGGGGTTCCAACTCACAACCTTGCACTTGCCAGGCAGGCACTTGTGCCATGGAGTTATCTTCCCTGCCCCTTGGACCTTCACTTCTTAAATTGCTGACACCCAAATACTTGTCTCAGAGCCTCTGACTGAGAAGCCATATGCTGAGAGGATTCTATTTAAAAATTTCAAACTCAGTATAACAAGGCCAAGAAGAAAATAAATTTTAAATATAGAGAAAAAACAATCCAGTGTCCTACCCTTTCAATATTCTATTCTTCTACGACTCTGATCACTGATAAAAAGAAAAATTCAAAACTGAGCAAGACTCTTGGACACTAAGATCAATTTAGTTATGAGGAATTGGTGTTTCCTGGCAGACACTCGGATTAGGATATAGAGCCCTAGAAAAACACATAACAACCTCCACAGTATCACATATAATCAGTTTTATTGCCAGGTAAGAAATTCATATTAATATAGTGAATACGTATGTTTACAAATAAACATTCTTAGAAAACAAACAAATGTTTTTCTCTTCATTGTAGGAAGTATTATTGGTATCATAAACTCTGTAGTTGTGACAAGTAGTAACACAGGTTTACTTGCAGAACATATAGTTACTAAAATATTTGCACATAAAATATGCTCCATTTACACAAAAAAAACTGGAGGAATTAGATGGGGATGCCAGGCAGAGCCCAAGGCAAATGGAGGCTGAGACACTCTGGGAAGCCAAAGGGAAGCTGGACTGGTCCCACTGCATTGGAAATTGGGGACGGCCCAAGGGAAGAAGAGGCTAACACCAGAGCAGGGAATGAGAACACAGTCTCTGCTTTAATCTGGATTTTCTTTTCCAGGTCTCCTCACTCGGCTGTGGGATCCTTGCCTTCGTAATGGCAGTTATACACAGTTCCATAGATGTCCCTTTCTGTCCATATCATGACGTCTGTCTCCACTTCTACAAGGGAGTCAAAGGATAAATAGCCTTCCTTTCCAAACTTTCCTCCTTGATTCATCTCCCTATGCCATCTCCTTCTGTGGAAGGTGCTGAGATGGAGGTACTTCTTGAGATGTCCTTCTTGGACAGTACCACTTAGGAAGTACTTGTTCTTCCTGGGCTCCCATCAAGGCTATATCTTATGGAACACGCTAGGCTATGTCTTTGCTGACAAAAGTAGGTCCTCCCATTCCAAGGATCCCAGGTCACTGGATGGAGTTTACTCCACAAAGGAGGAGCGTGAAGAAAACAATAAAATCCTACAGATTCAGAGACCAAGAAAATCCTTTACTCAGAACTGAGATAAGGGAAAGACAAAGCAGGTCATGAGCAAAGGCCAAAGGTAAGCTAAGAAGGAGACAAGAATTATAGAACCTTTGAGCTGGAGGGAGCCTCACAGATAAATCCAGTATTTCCTGAAGTATGAGCTGTGTACCACAAATTTATGCAAAATGATGGTAGGTGGAATACAAGAGGTCTAGCACTATTTAACACTAATTTACCTGAACAAAGATTTCTTTTTCATTTACTTTGCAGTTTATCTGATTAATCCAAGGAAAATCTCCATCAGGTACTGCATCTTGAGCATTCTAACACCTCCTAATTTGTTTGTAAAAGAGTAAGCTTGTGCCAGGCTTCCCGGTATGAGCCTTGTCACAGTTATCAGTACTAAGCTAGAATTTAATCACTGCTGCCTTATCTTCACACTAATTCTTTCTACTTACAGTAAAATAATACTGGTTTTCTATTTATGATGAAAGCAGAAGTTGGCCTTCTAAAATCATAAAAATGAAGAATGAATCAATTTAGATACAAAGATTGTGAGGATGATATACAGAGATGCTTACATATGTTGCAGGTCTGTAGCTGACTAATGTTAAAGAAATACTGACCATGCCCAGCTCCGTTGACTGCACTTGGGGTGGACGGGTCTCTAACCTCTGCTACACCTTAAACCATATCCCTATGCTTCAGATAGGAAACTAAGGCCCAGAGAGATCCAGGCATCGTCAGTGTCTTCATTGTCACACTTCATATGTGGGGAGTGACGTGGAGAATAAATATCCAGTTGTGCTGATTTCATGACGCCGGCATGGAGAGATGGGAGGCATAATTTTGCAAGAAATGCCCTGTTATTTGATCAGATATTGATTCAAGCTTTTGAAATATCAAAACCTCAGCCTATTTTTAAATTAAAATCTCACAAATAACCTACCATGTAAGGTAGGTTTTTTTGTTTTTGTTTTTGTTTTTTGTTTTTTTGGAACTGGGGATCAAACTCAGGACCTTGCACTTGCCAAGCAGGCACTTGTGCCCCTGTGCTGTCTCCCCAGCCCCTATGGATTTTTGGAGTTCCCATTAATTAGCTAAGATGTTCAAGAAGTAGTTGGGAACTTCACGGTTTATCCGATACTCTCTTCTCCACCTGTACACTAAACAAATAAGACTTTTAGGAAAATTGCTTTTGTTGGGATATCCCAGGTCTAATGGACATGAAAACCAATCTGAAAGACAACTTCAGGAAATTCTGGGATTCTGGGTGAGTGATGAAGGTATGGGGTGTCTGGGGCGGTGGGTCAGAGGGACTGTGGGGATAGTGGGAGTGTCCTTAGGTACCAATCACGTGCAGCAGCCCCCTCAGAGGTGTTATGGGCTGGGCTCACCTACAAAGGAACAATGGAAACAATTTCTACTACCGCAGAAAAACAGGAAGGAGGAAGGCTAAGGGGGACACAGGTTGCACTTGAGAAACAAGACTATCATCAAACAACGGCAACACATCGAAGGCACCACCCACGCTTATAACATTTTCAGTCCAAAGCAGTTGAAGTTTGGCAGCGGCTGCAGGAACGCACTGAAGGGGACGGGAAGTCAGAGACAGACAGTTAATAGAGGACTGTCGCTGTTTCAGGCCTTAGAGGTGAGGGAAAACCACCAGAAAGCAGACTCTTCTGGATCCTCATCTCTGCTGATTTTTCTAACTGTAGATTTTGTTGTTGTTGATATCATTGCGATTTCCCAAGTCTTGAAGATTTTGGACAAAAGTTAATACACTGTTCTCATCTGTTTTACAGTGAGCCTATATTTTATTTGTCCCTTTTTCAAAGTTAGTTAGCATTGTCTCTGGATCCTCTTCCTGCCATAAGTCTGTCCCTCCCATTTCCATAGTCATGGTTTCCATGGGAATTCGATAAATGCCTTTTCATCACTGTCGGTGGGTTCAGGGTCTATTATTTTTTGTGAGTTTGAGTGTGTGTGTTGCTTTTTTGCTTCCAACATTGATATGAAAAGTATTATTGATACAATGGTTGGGGTCCAGTTATTGTCCCTCATTTGTCACCATCTTGTGTCCTCGTCATTTCTTGGGACTAGAAAATGCTTAGTATGTGAGCATGTTTCTCTCCAGGTAACTCCGCCTTTGAACTCTGCCCTTGTTATTTCTCTAACCCTGACCCACCGAGAAACAGACAGCACTTAGCAAATGGTATATGTGCTCCAATGGACAATTTTTCTAAATTGTGCTACTTGTAGTTTTTTTTTTTTCCTTTTTCTTCTTTTTTTTAACACATGGATTTCAGTTTCAAGTTAGGAGGGAAAAAATTAGCCCCATGGTTTGGGCCTGTGAGTTGGCCACCTTGGGCCTGAAGCGGAAAGGCTGCCTCAGTTTCCCCTTTGCTGTATTGCTGAATGTCCATGCTTCGGTTCTTCTCCCGCCTGATGCATATTAAGCATGACCCAGGAAAAGATTCTGTATCACCAGTTGATCCTTAATCGGTTCCGTTGAGAGTGAGTATAGGTGTGTGTGGGGGGAGGGGGGATGGAGTATGGGCCAGGATGTTTTTTGCCTCTCTCAGTTGAGTGTGGTCTCCAGGGTGCTTGCTCCCTGTGGTGGCAGCTCAAACAGTCACTTCTGTTTTGCTGTTGGTGATGAAGTATGGCTGTGTGGATGGGTAGTGTTGGGAGCGAGTTCCCAAGGGGTCACTGGAGCCTGACTCCGCTGCGCCCAGCTTGCCCTTGTTGCCATAAGCCTGCCGCCGGAGGGACTGCTCATTGGGGTCCCAACCCTTAAAGTTGGTGGTAGAGTTGTAGGCCAGGGGATGCTGGGGCATCTTGTTGGTGCGAGACTTCTGTCCATTCTGCTTGGTGGGCCCATGCTCAGGGCTGAAAGCCCGGGGCTCATCCTCCACTCTTACTGGGTGAAGAGGCAGGTTCCCCTTGGCAGCCAGTTCAGCCAGGTGCCTTCGCTTGGAGTAGAAGTCATCATTGACCTTGTCAGCTGTATAGTGGGACAGATGGATGGACAAGGGCAGGAGAGAAAGCAGAAAGAGAGTTAGGACTGGAAGGTCAACCCAAGAAAGCATAAACACGGGCCAACAGTACAAACAAAACTCCATGCAACTCGATCTGGTACAAGACAGAGAAAGGGGGACTGTCATGTCCTTTCCACAAACAAAAACAGGAACCAAGCAGGTTCAGGACATGACAGAGGAAATTGCTAGATGCCTCCAGGTAAACATTTCTCCCACCTGAGTTCCATCTCATCTTCTTCTAGCCTTAGCTTCCCTACAGAATTCAAGCATAGATTCTTCATTACTAAGCAATACATCCTCACTGGAGAAAATATTGAGCCTTTTAAGAAATATTAATGTCTATCACCTACCACTCAAGATAATGTTATCTCTCCAGCATATTTTCTTCTGGTGGTTTTAATACACAAACTTTAATTTGATTGCTTTTTTGTGATTTTAGCATTAAGCAGAAATGTGTTCAAATTCCAGCTCTACCACCATCTAGCAACTTCCACTACCATCAGCTTCTGCATAAAGTGGTTACAATAAAAATATATTTTATATGGTTAAGTGTTTTTGTTGTTGTTGTTGTTGTATTTCAGAGAAGGGAGTACAAGGTGTTCAGGGTCGCACTACTAGATCCTAGTGATCCTCCTGTTTACAGCCTCCCAAGAGCTGGGACTATGGGCGTGTGCAGTCTCAATTGCCATCTCAGTGCATTCCGGGGACAGGGTCGACATGGCAGACCCAGGGATCAAATCCCCAGCCCCTGTGCCTGCTTGCAGGTGCTTTAATCCACTGAGCTATTTCGCTGGCCTTCAGTGCCATGATATTTCAACAAAAGACTGTTCTATGATTCTTGCTTCTATATTGCTTTCAAATTCATCCATCCAGTTACTTCTTAGAAGTACTCCCTAGCATCTCCCTCTCAAAGAGATGACTCTATCATTCCTCAGATTTCTTCTTCAGATTTTTCTTTATCTCCTATAAGGGATCACCCCACTACCAACTGGCTCTCTCCAGAAACTTGGGAACTACTACTGGCCTCACCATGCTATTGTCTTCCAGCACACCTAAGGCACTATGTGCTTCCACATGTGCCTAGTGCTTCTCTAACTGTCCCCTTTCTGCTACTCAATCCCTTTTTTTGGTAGGAGGAATTGAGCCCAGGGATTTCAAACCAAGATATATCCGCAGTTCTTTTTTAAAAAAATTAAATTTGCTGGTACATCTTAGATATACATGATGATTAGGCTCATCATAAGGAGTTTGCACACGGACATAGGATGTTTTGGTTCCCCTTTTCTACCTAATCCCCTCGCATCCCTTCAACCCCTCTTCCTCTCCCTAGTTATAAAGCTTTTTGCATTTTATCCTCTTTTGTTGTTGTTGTTTTTTCAATTAAGTACCGGATCTTGCTATGCAACTCATACTGGTAATGATCCTCCTATCTCAGCCCCCTCAGTGCTGGGATCATAAGCATGCACCACCACACTGGGTTTCACATGGTTTCTGGGGCTGGCATGGCATGCAGTACCGGGGATCAAACCTGAGTCTCTGCACTCGCCAGGCAGGTACTTAGACCGCTGAGCTATCTCCCCAGGCCCCATTTTATTCTTTTTAAAAATCATTTGTATTTCCTTCTATCTTCATTCCTTTCCCCTTTCCTCTTCTTTAGTTCCTCTTTTCTTCAAACAATTTCTTCCCACTTCATAATACCTATTGTATATTTCAATTCTTATTTACTCTTTAATTTTCTCACACTAGGGAGAAAATGCTATATTTAGATGTGTGAATCCAATTTTCCCTTGAGTATTGTCTCAAGGTTTAACCATGTACCAAGAAAAGTCTTGAGCTAATCCTTCTTTATAGCTAAGTAGAACTCACTGTATAAAAACCACATTGTTTTATTCATTCCTTGGTTGATGGCTATTTAGACTGCTTCTGAGATTCAGCTATTGCAAACTGTGATGCTGTAAACATGGCTGTGTACATATCATGGTGGTGTGATTGGTGTGATGTTTTTCACTCTTCCAGGAAGATACCAAGGGTTGTAGTTGGGCCAAATGAGACTGCCAATCTTTGTTTTTTGAGAAATCTCCACAACGATTTCCACAGTGGTTCCAGCAGCCTACACTACTCTACCCAGTCCTTTTTAAAAACATTTTTTAAAACAGGTTGGAGGTAGGGTCTCACTAAGTTGCCCAGATTGAACTCAGTGGCTTCTACCTCCCAGAGAGCTAAGGAGTACTCTTCTACTCCCCTCCCAACAGTGTCTTAGTTGAACTGTCAAACCTTGCTGTCACATTTAACCTCTCTTAATTCACTCTTTGTGATGCAATAAAAGGCATAGTTCTAAGAAAGTGGACTAATGTCACAATGGAGACTTGCTTGGTCATTTTATTATTCATTGGACAGGCATCAACCTTGTGCTAGATACTGGAAATATAAAAGAGAGTCAGAAACAGACATGGTCTCTACCTTATAGACTGGGCATTTTACTAGGCTGGCAAAGATGGAAACCAAATAATCCTACAAATTACATACAACTTTATATATGGCAAGTACTATGTAAAACTAATCAATCTTATGAGTGTAGTGGGGTTCCTGACTTGATCTAGGAACTACATCTAAGACTAGAGGATCAGACCCATTCACTCATACAGGCTCACTGTTGCTCATCTTTTAGGACTTAGCCAATCCCGATTTCCCCAAGCTCCCTCAGCTACCTCTGCTGTCTTCACCAGAACACAGAGTGTGCTATTCTAGGTCTCCATGGTCACATATGTTTCTCCACTAAAGTGTGAGTACTTTGTGAGTAAGAACCTTCTCACTCCATCTGTGTGTTTCAGTGCTCTCAATTTTCACAGTACATGATGGAGAATCCCATGGGGTCATTCATCAAGTGTTCAGGGACTTAGGGCCCTCACCAAATCTGCTTACTCAGGGTGTGGCTCCAACACAGAACTTTATAAAGATCAGGGTGATTCTAACACAAAGCCAGGATTTGAACCATAGGAATGGCTTCCTATCACAGTGCCAGCACAAAATTTTATAAGGAACTAAAGACAAATGGCTTCCTAAGTTATTCTCATCATCTTCAGGTACCTCTCCCTTCTAAGAAGTCTGAAATAATTAGATCCTTCTGTGATAGACTCTTCCTTAGAGCAATTATCCTGGCTGCCATTTCAACTTGTCCATGAAGTCCATTCATTATTGTCTATCTCCCTAAGACAAGGCCAGGTCTGATTCATATCCACTACTACAGTCTCTAGGCTAGTTCACAGTATCGGTTCTCAATAAATTCAATTAGTGCATTTATGAGCAAAATACTGTGAGAGTGCAAGAACTTTATCAGGGCAAGAGTAGAGAAGGAATTTCCTTTTCCTCTTCCTGCCCAGTCATCTCTTACTAAAATCACACTCAGCTTTGTCATGTGTCCAGTCATGATTCAGAATCATTCATTCCCATGTTCCTATTTCCACATATGAGGCTATTGTCTGCCCAGAATAAGTTTCAAAGATTCCGATTTCTGACAAATGGATAAAACTGATTATGAATTGGACACAGTTGATGGGATAACATTTTCTGATGTTTCTTCGAATATTCTAAGGAAATATAGACACAGCTGCATTCAACTCTTTCGATGTGCATGCAAAGTCAGGAGAAGCTCTATTAAGAGGAAAACTTGACTCTTACATGGAGAAATCACACTCTCTTCCACATCCAAACCTGAGTTGATCTCCTAGGTGAACTTGGTTCTGGGTGTTCTTTGGAAATGCAATGTGTTTGGCATTTGGAGTAAAAATAAAGTGGAAAAGAAAGTCCATAAGTTCTGGAGTCAGACGTTGTGCATGCTACTTAACCCCTTAGACACGAAATGCAGGAAATATTAAATAATCCCACATTTACATAAGATACACAAGCTACATGGGGCAATTCCTATTTTGTAAAAGAACCACTGTACTAAATTCAACTCACATTTGTGCAACCTAATAGGCACAAAAGAGGCATTTGTCTAAACCAATAGGCCCTCTTTTCTTTCATCCATTTTCTCTTCTCTTCACTAGCCATGTATGCTGTTCACTTAGCTTACTTCATGAGAGAGCATACAAGGAGGATTTGAGGAAGTATCTTTTAAACTGAGATTTGAAAGTAAAGAGAAATAAAACTCAGGAGAATATTTCAAGAGTGCCCATAATATTTTTCAACTCTTCCCATTCAAGGGTAGAGTCTATTTCCCCATACCTCAAATGCGGCCTACATTGTAGCTGGATTTAAGCAGCAAACTGTAGCAGCTTTTGACATTAACCATTTGAAGGCCTCCCTCTGCATGGAGAAGTGACCCCAAGACCAGTTGGCCACTTTACCACAATCAGTAGCCTTGAAACTGCCACATATCCAGTGAGGACAATACAGTCATCAGGCCAACTGCCATTGGATCTCATATATTGAGCAGACTCTACCAAGAGCAGCCAACTAATCCAGTCCAAACCAGAAGTGCCTAGTTGAATTAGAATCAAGATCCCAATATTTATTGGTTACATAAAGCTTTGTGGTCATTTGTTATGTAGCAGTAGATAACTGACGCATGGCAGCAACAGCTGAAGTAAGAAGAAACATGGTAGCTTTGAAAGCATATCTGTGTGGTAGAGTGAAGAAAGTAAGGTTATCTTTCAGTCATCAAGTATCCTGTAAGCAAGACTGCATCATTCATACCCATTAATTTGACATTTTATTCTTTGGACTATCGGATGTTTTGGGAGAAGTAAAGCACAGATTTGGGTACCTCAGCCAGGAAATCACTCTCCACAGAAATATTCTCAAGATTATTTCAACACTCCCAAGGTTGAGATGGTATGGGATCGGGTGGATGAACTATTTGAGCCACCTGGAAATGCCGTTTTCATGAAATCCTCTCCCACAGTATTTTCTGTTCCTCTTTGATTTGGAGTCAGATGAGGGTGAAGAACTGCTTACCTGGCGACTCTACTTTGTGGACTGTGGTCCTTGTCTTAGCATGTTAAAAAGCTCTTTGCAAAAGAAATAACAGATTCATTGAACAGCCTTTTAAGCCCCATTAATAAATGCATTAACCTAATCAGCCCCTAGTATCTTGTGCACAGATGGCTGACAAGCCGACCAAGAAACAGATGTGTGAGCTTTTCAACAACACCAGCCCTCTCCAGTTTGATTTTTCTCCATTTAAAAAAGAGGGAGAAAGAAAGGAAAAAGGTACTTTTCTTCCAGTGAGTTTAATTGCCTTGAAGGAACTGGGGCTACAAAATTAAACTGTACCGTCCTCCATCTGTCTCTCTCTTAATTAACAGCAGACACTTGTACAGGTGCAGGACAGAATGGAGCCTTGCTTCCATGGAAATAAAGAGCATCGAGGTAATAACCAGTTTCCCAGACAAGCTGCACATGTGAGAAGTTCAGCAGGTGCTCTCCCACCTACCTTCTTTCCTTGGGCCAAAGATATCTCATGGAGGTTTCCTACAGCTCATTCCCACTTAGTGATACTCTTGACTCTTAGGGGATAGATTTCACCTGGGAAGTGAAACCTCACTAAACTTTCAGCATTCTTCATCTGTCTATCTTTGGCTGAAAAATTGTGAGGGCCTATAGTAATTCAAATTCCTATCAAGTTTAAGCGCAAAGTCTGGCACAGTGGTCTCAGGTCTGTATAACCGAAACTCTAGCTCTTTGTCCACTCTCCTTTGTCCCATACTGATAGGGATGCATCGCAGCTGCAGCAAAAGCACCATTGCTGCAGCAACAGAAATTTAGCCTCCTGCAGTTCTAGAAATCAGCAGTCTCCATTACGGGAAGTGTTAACAGAGCCGCAATCCCTCTGATGGCTCTAGGGAGGGTCCTTCTATTTTTTTCTGGTTTCTGTTTGTTTCCAGGAACCTTTGGCATTCATCATCTGGCAGCCCCATTGCTCTGATCTCTACTTCAGGCTTCACATGGCCGTTTCGTGTGTGTGTGTGTGTGTGTGTGTGTGTGTGTGTGTGTGTGTGTGTGTGCATGTGTGCACCTGCACACATGCCAAAATTTCTCTTTTGTAAAAGTATCAGCCATCAGATAAGAACTCACATTAATAATAGTAGGATCTTATTTTTGCTTGATTACACTTGCAAAGACCCTACTTCTACATGCATTCACAGCTTGAGGTTATAAGTGAATGCAGCTTTAGGGAGACACCCTCCAACCCGGGATATTGGATTTCTTTCTGTTTCATAAGCTTGTCACTACTTCAGGACCTTTTGGCTTCATATGTGCTTTTCCTACTGATCAAAACACTCCTTGTCATTTGGTTCTCTGGCCAAAGGCTACTTTCTCAGATAACTTCTCCTGAAGACCTGAAGGAAACCCTCCACCAGTGCATAACACATATTTAACATGGATAAAGTTTGTGTTACTATATAAAATTATCTTTCCTAGTTATTTGTATATTACCAGTCTCACTTGATGAGAACATAAACTACACCTATAGCAGACATTTTTATCTGCTCCACTCACTAATGTTTCCCTGCTATTGAGCCTGTGCCTGTTACATAGTTAAGGTATAATGACATGCATAGGATTAAGGAAAGCATTGAACATATTTCAGTTCCAGTGATATTCTCAAATACATTAGAGAATTGGCAGGAGGTTTCACACTCTAGTCATCCAGTTCATATCACAGAAGACTGGGTGATCTTTCTTGGCAATAAAGGGCTAGAGCTTCAAAAACCTTTATGTCCTAGCGGGGTGTGGTGGCTCACACCCGTAATCCCAGCACTTGGGAGGCTGAGGCAGGAGGATTGGTGCGAGTTCGAGAGCAGCCTGGGCTACAAAAAGTGAGCTCAAGGCCAGCCTGAACTGCATAGTGAGACCCTGTCTCAAAAAGACAAAAAAAAAAAAAAAAAACTTTATGTCCTAGGGAGGGGTCTTATACTTTATCTATATGCCTGGAAGGTTGTAGGGGCCTGAATGATCTTTACTTCATGGCTTGGAGCTCAGAATAAAGAGACTAGGTATAGCAGAAGGCTGCATGCTTACCTGGTCTCCCTCCCTATGTCCCTACCTTAACCACTGGGCAACTGAGTAGTAGCTCACCTTTATTAAGTATGTGCTATGTTCCAACTACTCTTACATTTTTAACTTCTTTGAATACTCCCTGCATGTTAATGAGCTAGGTGCTATCATTGATTTCATTTTATAAGTGGGGAACCTGAATCTCAGAGAGATTTGGTCTAAGTGATGGATCTGGAATTTGAAACTATGATATTTAGTTTCAGTACTTAGCTTTAATAGCTACAACACTCACTGTGTATTTAACCATTTGTCTGTATTGCAGAAGATCATTGTTTGACAAGGTTTTGTGTGCAGGGTAATAGCCCCTTAAAACTACAAAGGTGAAAACAGTGCAGAAAAATACTCCTCTTGATTCTTTCTTTCAAACAATCAGAGACCAAGGTGCACCTGTACAAATATTCTCAAAAGCAGACATCATGTCATGACTAGAAATTCACTGATACTCCAATGCCTACCCTCAACAAAGCCTAACATATTTATCTTTTCCTTCCTTAAATTAAGATAGGAGAAGAGCACAAGGAGTGACATGGGACGCCCCCAGTAGGCTTTGGTTCTTTCAGCCTTCATTTGGTTATTTCATCATGAGAGGTACGGATTCAAGTGCTTTCTGAGGTGTGCTGACATTGGCTAGACACAAATGGAAATGTTACCTGCTGCCATGGAGCTGAGTTACATAAGGAGCTACATGCTTCTGACTGAAAGGAGAATGAGGTTCGTTACCTTCATCCCAACCTGGACACTCTCAGAAAATTTCTGTATTTTCTCATTTAGTTGACCTTCTGTGTCGGTTGTGGTAGATATAGTTGCCATGGCAATGTAGTGAAATCATATTCTGAGATATCAATATTTTTCTTTGTGCTTGCGCTGTCCCTGCCTTACCTCTCAGAGAGATGAAATCAGTTTTGATTAAGATAAGACCCAAAATACTGGTTCTAAATCTCACACTAGGCTTCTCAGAGCTATAGCAGAGTTCCTAAGCCTTAAAAGAGGAGATAGCAATAGTAAGAGCAGGGAAATGTTGAGAAGGAAAGAGGACTTTATAGTGTCCAGCATTTGGAGGGTGCAGTCCACCAGTGCAAATAAGAGCATTTGAAAGTATGTGCATCAGGGCTGGAAAGATAGCTCGGCAGTCTAAAGTGCCTGCTTAAGCAAGCTTAGGCAAGCATAGGCACTATGGTTCAGTCCCTGTACCACATGCCACACTAACCCTACCCCCATGGCAGACTAAGCTGACCATAAAGAAAATAGAAAATATATGCATCTGATTTTAGTGATTATAAATTTTTCTTTACAGTAGAGAGGAAGAATGTGAATTTCGTTTTTGTGTGTGTGTGTGTTTATTTTTGTATTTTTTGTAAGGGTCTACAGGGTCTCATATATAGATTAGGCTCATAGTGGTCTGCCTGTGTTCAGCCTCCCAAGAGCTGGGATTACAGGAGCATACCACCACACCCAGTCCCAATCAATATCTGAACTCCAGCCACTGTGCTCTCTGCCTAAGCCATCTGGCCGGCCTGAACTTTGAAAGTGGTTGGAAATGAATTTCAATCCCCAATTCTTTATCATATAGTCTTGAGACCTAAATCAACATTTCATCCATAAAATTAAAACAGCCGATAAGTAGGTTGGCGGAGAATGCTGCACAGAACCATGGTATGGCAATTTGTGCTGATGGCCTTGCCCTACAGTAGACATTCAGCAGACTTCAGCTGCTGTCGATGTTTTTGGTAGAAAATAAAATGAATATAAAGTGAGGATAACAAAATTGACTTTGCAGAGTGCAGTGGGAAGTGCATGAGATAAGGTGTATAAATGCTCATAACATTGTTCAGGGCAAGTAGTAGGATGCCTTAAATGTATAATCTATCTGTAAGATAGTGTAGATGGTTGCATCTGCCATGCTCATCTGCTGGGTCACATCTGTTCTACTCTTTCTTTTGGGTCATGTTCATCCAGTTTCAAGCTAGACTTTCCACCTTCTTGGAAACTAAATTTAGTGATATTGCTGGTCATGATCACTCGTCAATAACCAATCTTTTATCAATGGAACGCTAAAATAATGCCTCATATTCCACCTCTCCTTGTTTAAAAGCAACTTGCTGTCCTGAGTGGATACCTCTTTCTCCTTCCCAAATTCGAGAGTGATCTATAACAGCAACCAACTGTAGCAATGCAGAGAAGGATAACACAGTAGGGAATGGCAGCATAACAAGGATGCAGGCTCTGGGACCCATGAGTGACCACTGTGTGGAGCTGCCCCACAAGTAACATTAAAAAGTGAAAGATCATGTTATCAATAAAATACCAAGCTGGGCGTAGTGACACATGCCTGTAATCCCAGCACTTGGGAGGCTGAGGCAGGAGGATCAGTTCGAGTTCGAGACCAGCCTGGGCTACAAAAGTGAGCTCAAGGCCAGCCTGAACTACACAGTGAGACCCTATATCAAAAAGCCACACACACACACACACACACACACACAAATAAATAAATAAATAAATAAATAAATAAATAAATAAATAAATAAAATAAAATACCCAGGCATTCTCGCTTGTTTTGAAATTCAAGCTGGGCAGGGTCCTGAGGCTATCTCAGCAGGGGGAAACAAGAAAGGCAGGAAAAGTGCTGAGCTGCTTCGGCAGGATGGGGGGCAGAGAGAAGAGGGAAAGATTCGTCTTTCTGGTAAATTGGCCATTTCTCCTGGTTTGGGTCTTTGCCGCTGAGATATAAGCAGAGAGAAGTTCATTTAAACAAGGTCCTACAGAAGCTCCAGGCATCTGGTGCTCCCCGAGAGACACCACATTTTTTTTTTTTTTTTTTTTTTTGTCTTTTTGAGACAGGGTATCACTATGCAGTTGAGGCTGGCCTTGAGCTCACTGTTGTAGCCCAGGCTGGTCTCGAACTCGCACCAATCCTCCTGCCTCAGCCTCCTGAGTGCTGGGATTACAGGCGTCCGCCACCACGCCCAGCCCTACCACATCTTTCTTGATTCACATCTAAGAGGAAACCTGAAAGAGGATGTGCCATACTCTAGCCCTTTTGGTTTTAGTCCCAAAGGCTCCTGCAAGGAAGTCTTGCTGCTTCTGTGGGGAAGATTCTGAAGCTTCTTGAGCTGGTATTTGTACCATGCTGTCCGGGGTGTTCCGTGAGGCCCCTGTGTGGTGGCTGCCAGGAGGCTACTGTATGTCTCTTGCTGCTGACAGCCCTCTGACCCTCTGAAACCTCAAGCCCTGTGTTTCTTCTGTTAGGCATTTAAACCATGCAATGGCCATGCTCAGAAGGGCTGTTGAACAAAGGTGCCGAGGTTCGTGCTTTATCCACAGCTGACCGCAAAGCCCAACACAACAGGGCCCCGTTAGAAGTCGTGTGTTCACCCACTGTCTTTCCACACACAGAGTCACTGCCCCACAGGTGGGGGTGCTCCTTTTCAGAAATTCTTGTGTGGTTTGTCTTCTGATCATCTTCTATGCTGGTGAAATTTTGTACAACTTGTGGTTTTTACATGAAGCAAATTAAAGATAAGACCCCTGAGTCCTACTTGCTATTTTCCACTTGCTGTATCTCTCTATGAATCATCTCAGAGTGAGCATTGTAAAATTTGGGACCACATGTTAGGTTACTATGGGTCAACTATTTTTCCTTCCCTGTACGTATACTTTTTTCTATATGATTCTGAAAATTCTTCATGGGGGAACAAAAGGAAGAAGAGGCTATTGTTTCTTCAACACTGGACTCTGAGTTCATTCATGTGAGTAATGATGTTAGCAGACAGGAGGCAAAAAGAAGTGTGCCGGATGTTGATAGTATGCTTCCATGCTGGCCATAATAACGTGTCTGGCTCTCTTCCCTGCGGATGGACAAGGCAGAGCCACCTGCCACCCCAGCCTACATCCAGCCAACACCTAGACAGATGGGTGAAGTCAGCTGAGGCTTGAAGAACATCCCACAGCAGCATAAATCCTTAGCACATATACTCTTGATCAGAATAAATGCTGAGCTTAATGAATTGCAAGCCATAATACTTGAGGTCCTTTGTCACACATGGTTTGTGGCAATAGATGACTGACAAGAACACAAATCAGTTTTGTTCCAGGAAGAGTTTTCACTTTTTTGGAGGAATCCACTTTCCATCTCTTCTTAACGCATGTGGTTTAGATGACATACTCCTCCTCCTCCCCCCCGTCCTCCTCAGGGACTACAAACATCTCATTTTGTTGCCTTGACTGTCATGATTTGTTCAGAGGTTGGCATGTGACAGGGAAAGCCAATTGGAGACAAAGCTGGGATCTTCATGCAAACAGGGGCCAAAGTGACTATTATATTCCTAATTGTCCATTCTATGTGATAGGCTATGTTAGCTCAAGTACCAGGGTATCCAAATATATACCCACCTAGGTGGAAGCAACATTGGGCCTAGCATATACTGTAGGTCTCCTGACTCCCACCTAGCTGATTCTCTATTTTGCCATCATTCTTTAGAAGAGGCAAGATTTACTGCAAATGGTACACCCATGTTCAATTAAAAGTGTACTAACTAAATGTATGTTAAGTGCTAGTATGCACTGTGGACATCCAGCAAGGTAGCTCTGAAATAAATGAATCTTGATGGCTTATGCTCAGAGGCACTGGCTTTCAAGCCAGTAAAATGTTTATTACAAGCCTGAGATGATGGCATTTTCTGAAAACCAGAGAGCCCTCTCCACCAGCTCATTTCATGCCTTGTGGGTTTGCAAGGGGGCCTATCAAAGCTCCAGAGTTTGCTACATGCTTTTCAAAAGAGCTGAACACAAGTACAGGTGGGATTCGATTTTTATTAAAAAAAATATCACCTCATATCACCTATCCTCCTCCTGCTCTGTATTCTACTGCTCACTACCAAACCAATAACCCAAATCAGGAAATTGCAAGGGATAGAATTTCATGAAGTACTGTTTGGAAGCAGACTTTAGGTGAGCGCTCCCCCAGAATGGTCTCTAGCACACGTGCACTCCAATGGAACTATAACCCAATTACACGTTTTCTGTAGCCTGCACCTCCCATAGAGACTCTTGGATGAGCAACTCCCACTAGGCTACACCGATTTTCTTGGAAGAAAGAAAAAGCTCAGATTTGTTGAGAATGTACTATGGACTAGACACCATTGCAACTATTTCACCTGCACAGTCACACTGAAATTCCCTTAAGGAAAGGTGACAAGGCAGTGCAGCTGCTTGTAATAGATGAAGCAATTAAGGTCCACTGATGTGAATCATTTGACTGTCTGGTCACTCGGTTACTGCTAAGTACTAAATTAGGGAACCGAATTTGAGGCAGTCTACATCTGATGGTCATATCCTTTTGGCAAATATCAAAAATAGTCATGTTGAGCATGATACTGTGGGGCTGGAGAGATAGCTCAGTAGAATAAGTGCTTGCCGGGCAAGCGCAAAGGCCTGAGTTTAATCCCAGGTTCCTCAAAAAAAGAAAGAAAGAAAGAAAGAAAGAAAGAAAGAAAGAAAGAAAGAAAGAAAGAAAGAAAGAAAGAGAGAAAGAAAGAAAGAAAGCAAACAAGCATGATGCTGTTAGAATTTGGGTTCTGGGACAACTGTATTGGCCTTCAGGGTATTAGAGAAAGGGAAGTTTAAACTGTAGTGTAGATAAGAATAAAGCAGGAGACGTATTTAAAAGTGAACATGATGTGCCCCATAGTCCAATCTTCCAAGTCCTTAGGAGCACATGGGCTCAGGATTTACATCCACATCCTACATCTGCAGAGATCAAGTCAAACCCTTAATCCTTTCTTTGAGGTCTAAGAAGCCTTTCTTTGGGCTTCTTGCATGACCTCAGGCAACCCCATTTTCTTGGGGGGGTGGTCCAATTTCCTTACTTGTAACCACAGAAAAGCAGAGTGTAGTGTATTTATTTCTGTAATATGCTCTCATGATCATTAAAAATAATCTCTGCAGCAGAGATGAATGGAAATTGTGTGAGCACTAGCCTTTTATCCGTGTTTAGCACCGACTATATTCCAAACTCTGGGCTAAGAAGTTTACTTTCACTGCCTCATACAGTTTTTCCATCAAACTCAGTGGAAGGTGGATATTCCAATCGCCTGTATCTCAATAATGTTAGAAATGGAAGGTTAGAGCATGACAGTGGCTTTGGCAAAACAGCTAGACCACATGCAGAACTAAACCACTTCAGTTTCACAGTTTTCTCTAAGTTCGGTGCCTTAGAATAGCATTCATTTTGAAAAATAAAGTCATTCCCAAAGACGTGCTTCATCCTGACTAAGACTATCTGTTGGGTTTTAAGGCATGTGTTCTCTAGGTAGATTTCAAACAAATAGACCAGAAGTTACCAGGGCTGGGCACCGCTGGATCAACAGCAGTGACCACCAGGGGGCGACTTGCACAGGAAGCAGGAAGCCATGAGATCAGATACTGTAAAGAAGCGAAATGTCATTTCCTATCCTGGCAGACATTCTCTTCATGGTCACTCAAAGTCAATACAGGTGGCAGGTTTTTGTCCCCACAACTAATCTCTCTTATCCAAATTCCCCACGCGAGACCCTGTCCTCATCTACTTCTTTGATTATGTTTGACATTCTCAAAGTGGGCCCCCTAGCAACATTTGGACCACCAGATACTGAAATGGTAACTGTTTTGCCTTAAGACAAAAGAAATCTAATGTCAGAAACGATTGGGAAATAACTGGCTAAATGCAGTTTTACTAGGGGATTTCGGGAAGTTGCATGATTTTGCGGACATGACACCAAGGCCAAAATAATATAATACTCTGTTTACATTTACCACTTTCCTTATGCATCATACTTTGATACATATTTTACACATTATCTCATCTTCTCAATGATCTAAGGTAGGTGGTATCACTGTATTTTCATGTCAGAAAACGGGCTCAGAGAGGCTGAATGATTCGTGTAAGGTAACAACTAGTAAATGATGGCGGCAGAACTTGAATTCAGAAGCTCTGAGTCTAACCCATTGTATACAACTTGTTTCTTCCTCTAATACTGGCAGGACCATGAAAAACTCCAACTGTGTTACATTTTATCATACCTCAGGATTTGGAGGTTAGTAGACAACACTACAGAAGACCAACAGTCCCAAAGAAAATTAGGCCTGGCCTTCTCTGGAGTTCTTCCCTGCACCACCTCTCTAAACAAGGTGAAACAAATAAGGGTGCATTTAGCAGGACATGTGAAGTTAGCCTAGTGTGAGCAGAAAACAGTGTCAAATCTCTCTCTCTCTCTCTCTCTCTCTCTCTCTCTTTCCTTTTGACCTGAAATGTTTTCTAAATGCACCTGGCAACTGGCTAATCTAAGGACAGTGATGTGACTGCCTCCAAAGCTGTCATGGGATTCTAATGGCTTTGTTTTTCACAGGGGAGGAAGAAAAATTATGCCTCTCAAATTAGTAGGTCTGTCATGTTCCAAATTGTGTTTGAATTTCTAAAAATGGACTTTGACATGTGAACAATTATTATCTAATGCAAGACCCGAAAATCTGTCTCTATCTAGACAGCAACTGAATAGCCAGGGGACTCTCATTAAACATGTGGCTGTAAAGCACTCTTGTCCACTGTGGGACACTATTCCTGCCCACTCCAACCCCTGCCCCTGAACCTCGGTGTTTCCAAGCCTCTAGGGCCCAGTTCAAACTCCCATCTTCAAAACTGTAAACCTAGAAAAGATACTGAGGAACATCACACATGTGTCTTAGCCTCCCGGGATCATTTCTCCACTGCGGTGATTTTCGAAGTGTAGCCCCCAAGCCAGCAGTGTTAGCATCACTGTGGGAACTCACACCACCTCAACTCTTGGTGCCCACTCAAGGTCTGGTGAAGGAGAAGTGCACGGGTGTAGCCCTGAGGTCTCATAACAGTATTGCAGGTGACACCAGTGTGTGCTCATGGGCTCAGATGTGAGAACCTCTAGTCTTCTGGTTGCTTTTCCCCACCACAGCTGCCCACTCACGCACCTCTGCAGCCTCTCAATTACCTCCACTCCATCTCCCACCCATGCCCGTGCAGGTCAGACCTTCTTGAAAAAGCCTCTTAGGGGATGCCCCCAATCTAAGCCCATTTTTCTTAGCCACTGTCCACTTGGAAGTCATAATATTCTTTTGAGAAAGCAAAATGGTCATACCAAAACCCTGTAGAGTTGTACTTTGTCTCCTAAACTCCCTCAGCTTGAAGTCATCCAAGAGTTTGCCCTCCACCTCCTGGGGCCAGCTGCTTTCTTTTTATTACTGAACCCAGGAAAACATAAATGATGAAGAATTAGGGATGGTTCTGGACTGTCCAGAAAAGAGTTGCTCCCGCATCCTCCTACTGAAAAGGCAGCTGCAAGTTCAGATTGCAGAGCCACCAACAGCAGCTCACTGCATGACGTTAACAAGACATAATTTATCTTTCTTCAGACCTCTGTGACCTTGTCTCTAAATAGCAATGGCAATGACTGACTATACTGCCAAAGCACTGGGAAAATAAAGCGACAAAATGATGTGAAGGCCCAGAGCTCTGGCACATAGTAGGCAGGCAATGAACTGTAACTACCATCTGGCCTAGTCACCTAGCTATTTACCTCCCAGATTCAAGTCCGCTAACTGCTTGTCTTGCTCTTCACCATTCTGCCTACAAAAGTTTCTTAGAAGGCTACCGAGTCCCCAAACTTTTAGTCAATGACATGATTGTATTTACCTATCCTTCAGAAATTGTGCTCCCTGCGCTAATTTTCCCTGTGTTATTTTACTTTGGTAGCTTTCTGAAGAAAAAAAAGGAAAAATTCCTGGATTTCTTACCTGAGACGTTTTCTCACAGAATAATTTTCCTTTGGGCAACACGTATTGGGAAGCAAGGAATAACACATTGTCCAACAACTGCTCAGGGCATAGACAAACCAAACCCAGGCCCACATAAACACATACACATGAACACATACACACACACACACACGCACACGCACACGCACGCACACACACACACACACACACACACACACACACACGCACACACACACACACGCACGCACGAACATCTTTCTTGAGAATTTCGAGATGCTGTCCAAGGCAGACACAAAGGAACACTGGGTCATATACAGATACCAGGATTCTCTGTTCCTTCATTATTTAATATTAATTTGACAACACCTAGACAAAAAAAAAGGCAGAAAGGGCTGTACAGTACCTTTTGGTGACTTAAGTGTCGCCACTGTCCAGTCACCATCAGTATTTCCTAAAAAAATGACAATCAAGAGATGCTGATCTGTGTGCTGGGCAGGCCCTATTGCTTATACTCTCACACCCAAGTGCCGCTGATGCCCCAGTGCAGCCTCCCATGAGGATGGCCCTCGGGGGACCCAGGGAACAGAGGGCAGCTGAACATGAACACACAGCCCCATGTGCCTCCGTGTCCGAAGCCTCACGCAGAACTGCAGTAATGCCTAACAAGAGATCAAAGGATGCCCCCTAAATATGGTATTTTCAGTTATATAACATAGTAAGAGAATTCTAGGCAGTAAATCTGGCTCATAATTTCCACTTGCTACAAAAGAGGAATATTTGAGTTATATGAGTTCCCTTTGATGCCTATACTCTAATGACAAGAAATAAATTTTGATTCTGTTTTATTGCAGCCCCCCTATCCCCAGAGGGGTACATAGTATTCCAAGTCCAAGATCTAAGTTCAGGTTTGGGACATATTCCAATGACCATAATTTTAAATGCTGGATGGATAGTTTGCTACCATAGTGCCTAGCGTAAAGTCAGTGTTTGAAAAATATTGTTGAATGATTGAATTTATCTGATTTTCTCCAAAGGGTCACTCTTTCTAAGGTATAGAAATTCTTCTAAATGTTAAATGGATCAAGTTTATTTGAAAATCCTGTCATGAATAATTCATTGCTTTACAGAACAGATGTATGCCTAGAATTTTTGTTATACATCAGTTTTTCCAAATTGAATTCCCTTTCAGAAGTTCTGAATGAAGCCTGGGTGAATCCCATGTTGATTGTTTTATAAAATAAAGGAAGATGAGAAGGAGGACCATATCTATACTGCCTCCCGTCCCTTGATGCTCCTTCTTTGAGTTTTACTTAAAGCAAGCCCGCTGTACACACAGTGGTCTCTCCACATTAGCTAGAGGGCTGCCTAATCACTGAATCCTACCAGCTTCCTTTCTTCTCTTGGGAAGCTACCTGGAAAGCCCAAGACTTCAACACTGTCTGCACTATTTCCAGAGATAGCTCAGGCTTCCCACCAAGGGGAGATGCTGTGGGGAACAGTCTGTGATCCCGATGATTATAGAGCACAGATCCAGCCCCATTTAAACATTTCTGGTTGGCCTCCCAGGCAGGCCAAAGGACATTCAAATTGCCACATTCCTCCTGGCAATCTGAACTTTACACGCTCATCCCTGACAACAGAGGGGAAATTGGACTGTCCGGAAAAGAGTAATGAAGTTAAAATTAAGTGAGATCTGCCTGGGGTGACTCCGTGTTTCTTCTTCCTCAGAGCCTTAGTCATCTGGAAATAGTGATATGGTCCCAGACCTTCCTGCACTGGTGGATACAAGGCTGACCAATCCCTGAGTCACTGATTCCAAGGACATTACCCCATCCCCAAATCCAACCCATCATTATTTGCCTTGAAGGCAGGAACCACGCTTTTGTCATCTGTCACTAGAACCTAAAACAGGATTTAGCTCTGACAAAAAGCTAACATGTTTCTTTCATAAATCCACTGGCAATAAGGGCCCTTAATAAGATACCCTAGTGACAGTAGTGGACAGTAGGCAAATATGTATCAGGTGAAAATGCTCATTAAGAGGAGATGGACCCATGTATAGAAAGGCAGGGACTGACTTCTAAAGAGCTGTGGGTGGCTCTCCCACAGTAACCACCCATCAGCAGGCCAGCTCAGGCCAGGTAATATGGATGCTTAACCATGCCTACCAGTTACATGTTGGGTCAGTCCACAAGACACATTTCTCCATTTCAACCTTTGTGGAAATGTTTCCCAACTGTTTAACCCCTCACTGACGTCTTAGGAGAGTCAACTGAATGAAATGAAACCGTTCTCTGATGGACTGTAACATTTACACATGCAGACCTTCATTGTCTGGACTATAGCTGGAGAGTGTGGAGATGTCTGGACTGACTCTGTTGAGTGTACTGGAAAAACAATTTGCTTTTTCCTTGCGTATTTGATCAGATCCACAATGTGAGCCAACTTCCACTTGTCTTTCTCAAACTAAAGAATACAGATCTAGTTCCTTCGCCAGCAAAAATGAGATTTGAGCAATTGCATGTTAATATGCCAGTACTAACATGTGTATCTTGAATATTAGAAGATAAGTATAACCAACAAATGACGATAGCCTGGAGCTGGAGAGTTTAATATGCTTCAGTATGCACTGTGTGTCAGGGCAAAAACTTTCCCTAGTTATAACACTGGCTTTTCTAAGCAACTTGGTGCAAATTATTATTATCTTCATTTTACAGATAGGGAAAGTGAGACTGGAGGCTAAATAATTTTTGCAATGCTTAGACAATGGCTTAGGTCCTATGCCACTCCTGATAAATTCCATCTTCCAGAGGTGATGCTAAGTTTCTGTCTTCTTGCTGAGCATTTCAAGCTCTTGACCTGATATGATACCTACTACATGGTCTTGTTCACTGACTTTATGGAAAGGGACTGGGAGCACTTACTAGGTGCTCCCAAATGGTGTTATAGTTCGGGGATACATTGATGAACAGGATAGACAAAGCTAACACATTTCTTTTGTAAATCCATCAGCAATAAGGGCCCTTAATAAGATGGTACAGTGGTACTTAACATACTTAAGTCTGTTAGAACAGGATAGACTTGGTCTATGTCTCAGTGGGATCTGTAATCAAGGGATACCAGGTTTGATGTTTGGAGAATGAATGAATGAATGAATGAATGAATGAATGAATGAAAGTGAATGAATGAATGAATGAAACTGAATGAATGGTACTTTGTCCCTAACACCCTTCTTCCTCTTTTTTTTTTAAATACCAGAAATCAAACTCAGCACCTCACACTTGCCAGGCAGGTACTTGTGCTGCTGAGCTATACTCCCAGCGGTACCCCTTCTTTGTACAGACTTCTATAGTTTAGCACTGACATTTGCCTAGTATATGCATATTTTTTACCAATAGATGAGCAGTGAGCCCATTAAGAGCAGAGAGCCTTTGGCAGCCACATGCTATGTACTCTTCAATCCCTGAATTTTAAAACTCAAGAAAGATCTCCTTGTAATCATGAATGAGGGTAATCTCAAAGAACCCAACAAAAATAAAATAATGAAATAGAACAAACTCAGAGAATAATTTGTCTCAGCACCAACCAAAGGCTAACATCCTTTCTTCAAATCTTTGTCTTTTTTCCTGCAGCACTAGCAGCGAATGGATGGAAATGAGCAGCAACCACATTTCAGGAAGTGCAAAGAGTGGAACTGTTTACTTCTTAATGTTAAAATATTGAAATAGCAATGCAGTTTGGGGGCCATATAGTTTGGCTTGTTTTCCCAATGAAGAAGTTAAAGTTCAAGCATCTGGTGCCTGGCTTAATGTCATACAGCTAAGTAAGGCCAGAGATTGAGCCAAGATGAAGGTTCTCATTATAAACCTCAATTGCTGGATATTAAATTGTACAAGAGAAGTTATTTTCCAGAAGTAGCTTTTGAACTTAGTAGTTAACCCTAGAAGCTGACTAACCCTCCTCTATTCCTTCAAGTTTTTTTTTCTTTTTTTTAAGAAATGAGTCTAGCTACAAGAAGTTGCAAGACTTTCAACAGCAAACCATTTTTTAAACAACTTCTCTCCTGGGTGGTAATGATTTCACTAATGAAATGCATTTCATCATTCACACCATGATCACATTATGCCTTAATAAAGAACCCTCGAAAGAACATTTATTATGGGATTTGCAGTTCACTGATGCAGGACTCCAGGGTAACCACTGGGTCAAGTCATTCTTTATCCTGCTTCAAAGCTGGTGCTCCACTTGCTGGAGGCTCACAAGACTATATATGACCCCTCAGTTGAAGCCTCGTCTACTCTGCAGTTCTCTGAAAGAAGGATAAAGAAGAAGAAAGCTCCATTAATCATGTCCAGCATGGTTTAGACAAGAGAGATGCTCAGTTTTCTAGAATGCTTTCTTCTAACCAAGCCATTCCGTGATTTCTGTCTAAGACAAGCTCATTCAATAAACATTTCAGGAGTCCCTAACTTGTGGAACAAAGGATGTTAAATAGATTTCCATATTAAACATTTAATTTCAAATGCTTTGCAGATATTTTGTTATCAACAGAGCCCTGTATAAATCCTGGAGAGTATAAAGGAGCCCTGTTGGAATATCTTGCCATTATTTATCCACAAAGGGACTAAGTATGGGGATGGAGGGAGAAGGCTAAGCACAAGCAGAAGAAATAAGTTGCATAGGAATAGTGTGACAAGTCCTGAAAGAAAACAATATGGGCTGATGTTTTTAATGCTGAAATAGGAATCAAATACAATAGCATGCACCATTTATCACTGAACTGCAGAGCTTAGGAAAGGAAGCAAGCCACCAAATAGTGTGTGAAGTCTTTCACAGTTACATCATGGTGTAGATGCTTAATTCTTGCTCTCCTAGGCAACGGATTTCATCCCTCCTAGTAATATCCAAGTATATTTGAATAAGCCTAGGCTGCATATGCTATGCAAACATGCCATATAGAAGAGAGGGAATCTGGTTTGAGGCATAGTGAGTCAGGCCTGAAAATAAAGTATGTAACATGTCACTCACGGCTCCAGATTTAGAAAGCCAGGTGTCCATCTGTACAACCTGTGACCTTGCTACTATAAACTTGGTTCAATCTCTTTTCCAGTGATTCCATCTGGAAATCCTAGGATATAGGGAATACAAAATCCTAAAGATAGACTTCTAATCACCTAGTCTGTGTCTGGCTCAAGGTGGGGCACCCCTAAGCTTGCCTTGTCAGTGTGAGGTCTACAGCCCAAGGCTCGCACAAGCATCATGGACACGAAGCAGTGCCTGTGCTCTGCATTCGGAGCTAATAGAATTAGGGTATTTCATCCCAAAGTCCATCAACAAGCATCTCCATTCCATCTCTAGTGAGGGGCTTAGCAGCGGGGAGAAAAAAGAGGAGTATGAGGTTTTCCAGAAACAAAAAATATTGAGAATTTTTTAGAAAAATTATAAACATCCAAAGATCAAAAGAAACCACATAGTTACTTTAGTCTACAGATACAGTAGAATCTCTGCAAAAGTGAATATTTTTATGACCATGGGCTCTCATAGTCAGTTCTTTCTATTTGAAAGTTCAGTATTTAAGGTAATTGAAAGGAAGACCTCGCCTAGAATCGGAGCATATTATGAGATGGAATTAGGAAAGGATTTCTCCATAAAGTTGCAGCTGCACAGCACCTTTGTGCCTATTTTATAGACTAGAAGACTGAAACCTAAGGATTACCCAAGGTCACATGGCCCACAAAGCAAGGTCAAGGCTTGAACCTGTATCTGTGTAGCTATTTTCAACACCACACAAAATAAACTTAAAGTAGGGACATATATAGAAAAGACTGGCTTGTAATTCTTCTGAGATAAGGAGGCAAAACAACTGACTGGGCACAGTGAAAAGGAAAGAAGAGGACTATAGTAAGAATGCTTAAAACATGAAAAATATAACAGGTATAGTAAAACAAAAAGAAGTGGAACTTAAGGATTAAACAACAAAGAGAGGAAGGAGAAAAGATAGGGAAAAAGGTAGGGAAGAAAGCATGCAAGTGTATATACAGGATAGCTGAGGTGATTGTACTAAAAATTTCTAGCAGTTTTTTGAAAATAGCAGTTAATGTGTAGAATGTTCACCTTGCCTAACTGTGTAAGCTGATATTTGCATCTAAGCAGCTACACTGAGGACAGCATGTAATACAGAAGCCATAATTGAATGCCTATTATCTTGGTCTTCTAATTGTGTACCATTTCTAATGTCATATCAATTAATACTATACTCTCTTTAAAATATAATTTCAAAAAGGCAAGATAAGAACAAAGGAGAGACAAGAGCAAAAATTTAAGGTTTCTTGAAAGCAAGCGGCAATATGAAATCATAAGTCCAATCATCTTACATAACTATATATGTTAATCCGAGTAACAGATTTGACAATAAAAATAGATGATATATCAACCATTGTTAATCAGATATTCTCTTTTTAATTTTTTATTCATTTTAATGAAAAAAAAATAAAATAGCAATGAAATAGTTTCAAAACAGGTTAGTAGGACAGTTACTATAACTAACACGCTGCAGATTGCTGTCTTCATAATGGTTATTCTGAGGACAACATGAAGATATGATATCTTGTCTAAACACTATTAGTACAAATATTTATTCTCAGTGAACTAAGAGAAAGTAGCTGTATATCTATCCTAACTATTTTGTATGTACATATATATTTTTTCACTACAAAATGGTCCTTTATTTACATCCCCCTTTTTTGTTTTGTTTTGTCACAGATAGGTGTTCCATTGCTGTTAGAAAAGCTGTCTTTGGAGAAGTCTTTAAAGGACCTTTTTATACTTGATGCCAGTTCAAATATTGTAGGTACTTGAATTCTGAAAAATAATTCAATATAGTCCAATAGTCCATAATATTAGTGGGTTATCAGCAGAACTGGTAATGTCAGAAGTTGTTGACTTGAGCCTTTTACAGTTCAGCATATTAATATGGCATTACTTTTTATACTCTATGGTTATACTTTTCTGCCGGATGGTTAAGAGCAAGTTAAAACAAGACTTACATACCTAAAAAATATAACTTTTGTATCTGACGAGGTCATTCAGATCCCCTCAGGATTTACCCTGAAATCATATACAGCAGTTTGTAGATTTTTGTCAATGTCAACCAATCTGGATGAGTCATGGCCATTGCTTGATCAATTTGCTTTCTGTGAAAGCCTGACAGAATGTTTTCTCTATAGGTGACTCTCCTTAGGCACACTATTCATAATCAATCACTTTCCTCTGTGGCCCCATAGTCTCCTTGATTAGAAAATTTGGGACACCACTGAGTTACAGGTTATCACAGCACAGGTTTTCTTACATCCTGGGTCCTCGCTAACCTTGAAGGACTAGGACCAAAATATTGGCTATCTTTTTTGCTCCTCTATTTTTCTAATTTTTGGTCAATCAGCTCTTCTTGCTTTGAAAATCTGTAACATGTGTATTGTTGTGCACATATTATCACCCTATTTCTCTCTTTGTTTCTGATTTTTGTTCTTGTTCTTGCTTTTACTCTTCAAAATTAAATTAAATTTTAAAAAGAAAATTGAAAACATATGTGCATAAAAACTTGCATACTGATGCTTATAGCAACTACTTGTAAAAACCCTGTAATGTAATTTACTAAAATGCCCATTAACTCATGAATATAAAATACAAAGGAATATACTCACTTACTGAGCCATCAGAAATTAAAGTATTGCAAACCTCAAATGAATAATCCTTCAAAAATCTATGCTGAGTAAAAGAAAACAGTAACAAGAGAGTATACACTGTGGTTTTATTATGATTTTTAAATGACCAGAGCAGGAAAATCTAAAGGAAGAAATAGTACATTGGTGGTTACCTAAGACTATAAGCATTGGGAAGGAAATAATGACTGGTTATAGTTATGGAGGTGGTTTTCAGGATAAAGTTTTATTAGCTGTACAACTCTGAGGCTATCCTATAAACCAGTGAATTTTATATTTTAAGTGTGTGCATGGTACAGTGTGTAGTTGTGTGAGCAAATAGAACCATGGAAATATCTCAAATAATGAACATTTTTTTAGATACAGATAATTATAGACCTTAAGAGATTTGGCAAATAAATACAGAAATAATGAAAATTGGTTAAGAGCTACTGAAACATGTGAATGATAAAAAAAAAAATGCTTAGAATAAAAGGAACAATTAAAACAGTTGGAATAGGTAGCTCAGAGCAAGCACCTGAGATGGGCTTTCATTTTCTTGGCTATGGACTGCTGGGCTGGTTTAAAACCATAGTTCTCAACCCTGGCTTCCCTGACTTCACTTTGAAAGCATCTAGGAGCTTGGTAAAAATGCTCCACTTTGAGTTCCATCCCCAACCAGTTAAAATCTCTAGTGTGGATTCAGGGTATATTTATATATGACTATTTTGCATGTGAGTCTAGCAATTTATATCCACAAGTAAGAGAAATTTGTTTAGGGAAAACAGAGGTTGTCACAGCCAACCACAAATCAGGAATCAGTAACTAGCATGACTACTGTTTCCATCCAGTGGAACTCTTCTAGAAGCAAACTTTTCAAATCCTTGGTCACTGTTAAAATTACTATCACATGCCCTCAAGTATGAGTGGGGAGTGGGCTGCCAAGAACCAGGACAGGGGAAGAAGCCTTAGCTCTAGGATGATAAAAATATAGGCTCAGGGCCTAGTGGGATGGCTCAGTGGTCTAAAGCGTCAGCTTGAGGAAGCTTGGGCAGCTTCAGGGACCACAGTTCTATCCCCGGCACCACATGCTGCACCAGCCCTGCTCTCCGGGCGGGATGAGCCAGCCATAAAAATGAGTGAATAAACAAAGGTTCTGAAACAAGAATAAAAATAATAAATAAAATTAAAAAATTATTTTAAAAAATAAAATAAAATAAAAATATAGGCTCAATTATTGGTTCTGTTACCTTCCACTGTTTTGTTTGGAGTAAGTGAAATCAGCCTCTTTGATTATGTTTCCTAACCTAACAATTGTGACAATGTGTGTTCTCCTCTTTGGCTCAATGAGGCGGGGTGAGGAAAGATCTAACACAGTGTTGCACACTTGGCAAAGACTCAATTTATGGTAGCTCCAGATGCCCAATGCAGAAAATACTTACAGGTGGAATATCAGAGGTTGCCTCGGATAGGAATGTGCATTGCATACTAAGCTTTCAGAGGTGGAATAGACCATGTAGGTGGAAGGTACTACCCATTAGAAGGCAAAGCATTCAGAGCCCTGTATTCCACATCTGTGTTCCTAAGAATTCACTAGTGCAGGTAGAGAATACTAAAGGAGTTTGAATGTCAATGGATCCACATGAGTGGATAGATCCTCCTCCCCAGGAAACAAGCCTTATCCAGTATGTGTCTGTTGTGCAACTGCACTGCCTTGTAAAGCAAAGTAGTAAGATAAGACCTGAGCTTTGTCAGAGAAAGCACCTAAGGGAAAGGCACTTTGGCTCTCAGTTACCTGAGTCTCATGTAAAGAAATCTATAAAACAGATAGATGATAGATAATATATATAAAAGGAGAGATAGAGAAGGAGAGGTGGAAAAGCTGGTAAAAAAGAGGTTAGAAGGCAAACACAAACACAGACAAAAAAGCAAGCAGGGAGGTCTTACCGACTGCCTTCAAGGAGGCATACTTGTTGAGCTCTTTTCCTGGTGGCTGCTGTTCATAAGGATTGGAGATCTGGCCCAGGTTGGGATATGAATGTGGATGGCCCATCTGCTGGAGCAAAGGAGAGGTGGGGACTGCGTTGTTCATCTGGGTGGTGTCTGAAAGTGAAGAAACAACGAGACAGTCATAGATCAGGCAGAGCCTTCTACCTACCTACCTGCATCATCATCACATCCCTTCAAACCAAAACTCTCCACACATGTTGGGGGCATGAGAGCAAAAGGTAAACAACCAAACTCACTGGTGAGCAACTGAGGAAATATAGGTGACTTTATCTTCAAGGGCAGAGTATGTGCTCAGAACATCTCCATCTCTCCCATAGTTTAACAAGTTAAGGTCCCACGTTTAAGGGTTTTTGTTGTTGTTGTTGTCTGAACCATACTTGCATAGAAAGATGCTCAACCTCAGACATCAACGTGGAAGAAATGCAAATCAAAAGGACGATGAGAAGGCATTCCTTTGTTAAAAGGTGGGCAAATGTTAAAAGCATTGGAGGACACTGGCAAAGGTGTTAGGAAAATAAAATCCTCGAAAGTGCCCCGTGAACAAGGAACTTGCTATAGCCTGCAGGAAAGAAGTCAACACAGTGTATTCAAATTCAATGGACATGCATACATTTAACAAACAATAGAAATGTCTAGGGACTGAGCCTACAGAAACATAAGCACCAGAATGTGTGGACATTTGTTCAGAGATGTTTCTTGCACAAATGCATTGTTTCCTAATATAAAATAAAAATGCAAAAATAAACTGAACTCCTGTTATTATGGAAACTCTTTAAAATTACTGTGCCTATATTGTATGATATATATTTCTGATGGAATATCTTGCTATAGGTAGAAAACCACACTAAAGGAAGTCATAGATGTCAAACGAGATTTTCTTGTGGCTTATATTGTTAAATAGAGAAGAAACTTTTAAACTAATAGAAATAACACAGAATTTTTCTTAAAGAAAAAGCTCTATGCTCAATTTTGTGTGCTATGCTTTGTGTAAGACATAAAATACATAAAGCACACATAGTGAATGTTGGCTGTTACAAAGGAAGGGGATTCATGGGAAGAGAGAATGCAGAATGTTAATTTTAAAAAATATCCTTTGAGATAAGATCTAGAGCAAGAACAGAATGCTATTGCGTATGATGGGGCAGAAAAGGCACTAAGAAGGTATTTGGGCAGAGAAGTCAGCCTAGGCCTCATAGCTGTAGGGAAACTGGGATGCTCAGAAGTGAGAAAGTGGCACCTGGCCATGCACAACAGTGGAATATAAGAGAAGAAAGTGGAACAAGACTGTTCTAGAAAAGCTGGCAATACTTGGGGGATTTTGTTAAGGGGGGGGCATCTTCATCATGAGGGCAAAAGATGGGCAAGGTGAAATGGGAGGCAAGGAGGATAGAGGAGATAGTGATGATTCAGGTGCTGCCAGGAAATCTGGGGTCTCTCCAGCTTCATGAAGCACTGGCATCAGTCCAGATGCACATTACTCTCTAAGCTGCAGGTGCCTTGAAAAGTCTCTTATCAGGCTTGTACACTCACCCCTTTCCAGCTGCTGTTTATGTTGACTGCTAAAAGCTCACTACTGTCCTTGGCACCCAAAGAATTGTTCTCAACTGATGCAGCCACCAATTCAGGTTTAATTCACTTCATGTATCTTCTCAAAACCTGCAGTGACTGAGCACCAATGTATGGTTGACAACCAATCTGTCCTTAACATTAAGGTACCAAGAGCAATCCTTTGCTTCAAAGTGGAAGCAATCTTATGGAGAAATAGGTGCTCTGAATCTCACTATGAAAAGATTAGGGCTTGCATTGTCAAGCTTTTTTGTAAAGTGTCAGGTAGTAAACATTTTAGTCTTTGCCAGGCGTGGTGGTGCACGCCTGTAATCCCAGCACTTGGAAGGCTGAGGCAGGAGGATCAGTGCGAGTTCGAGACCAGCCTGGGCCACAAAAGTGAGTTCAAGGCCAGCCTGAACTGCATAGTGAGATCCTGTCTCAAAAAGACAAAAAAAAAAAAAAAAAAACCATAAAAAAAACATTTTAGTCTTTGCAGGCCCATTAGCCTATATTTTGACTAACCTACCACTGTAGTGTGAAAGCAGCCCTAGATAAATTATAAACAAATAGATATGACTATGTTTCAATAAAACTTTATTTGTACAATCTAGTAGCTCCAAACTGGCCCAAGAGCCATAGTTGGATCATGCCTGGACTCACCTTCACCTGAGACCCCATCCTGTGTGTGTGTGTGTGTGTGTGTGTGTTTTAATCTCCTTTATTTTATTTCTCTTAAAGTTTAATGTATTTGAAAATAACTCCCTCAGAGTCACATCCACCTGGATCCTATCTCAGGCTCTGTTTCTAGACAACTCAATCTATGGCATGTATAAGAATATGCTTGGCTTTAAAAATCCATCAGAGCAAATAGAAAAGGAGGGAGTACCACAGCCAATGCACAAATACAGGCAGTGTATTATTGTTTACCGAACATGCTGAGGCCATGACACAAATGCAAATGACTAAAAGGAGCATCACCAAGCATAAACCAACTACTCAAATTCAGGCTGGCATCGAAAAGGATGAGAGCATCCTTCTTAGCTTTTTAGCTGAAATTCAGCTAGGGCAACAGAGGCCGCCAACTAACCAAGTAGGGGCGGAACAGGCGTAGTTCCCACTCTGGGGTGTCTTGACACTTCCTCTCCTGAGCCAACCTGCTAGGGTTCTGCCTGCTTCCCTTGGGAATGGCAAAGCAGGAATATTTGTACCCAAATGTTGGTCCGGTGAGAAGTGGTTGAGTCCAATATATAGTTTTGGAGGGCAACTACTGTTTCTGTATCAGGAACTCTTTTTTTTTATTTTAAAAGTTTGTAAGTATTTGTTAATGTTTGGGTGCAGGTTCTCGCTACACAGCTCAGACTCATAGTGATCCTCCTGAGCTGTGCCTCCCTAGTACTGGGATCACAAGTGTGCACTACCATGCCCAGACTCTTAACATTTTTTTTGTATGTATTTGCATACATAGGGCTCATATGCACCACAGGGAATTTGTATCTGTACATAATATATATATTCATTATTTTTATTTTTTGAAGAGAATAAAAACAGTTTTTAAAAACATTAGAAATGATACAGAATTTCACCAAACAAAATGATAGGAATTCAACAATGATTGTTACAGTGCATAATGTTGTCTTCAAATTAGTTGTTCAGATTCCCAGATATAATCACGCAAAATTGGTCAAACTCCTTTACTATACTGCTTCTCTCCATTTGAGTCATGTGACAAGCTGCTAATCCTGATAACTCTGTTTGTATTTTCTTGGAAATCACTGAGGTGACGTTTCAGGTGTAAGCATAGCTGGAAAATGGTCTTAGTAAATACTTACAGAAAAAGGGTGGAAGACATGGGGAAAGAAGAAGAAAACAGAGTGTGACACTGTACACCATGCAACTGTGGTGAGCTGAGTGGACTCTCACTCTGGTACACGATGTTAAATACAGGCTTTGAAATGAAATCACCTGCAGGGATGGAGCCCCTTTGAATTTTTACACCAAAAATTCAAATCATTGGTGGAGGGCTGCTCCAAAGAGATATTAATTCCTTAGCAATCACAATGTTCTATGCCTATAGGCAGTGTCAGCCATGGTCTTCAAAAGCATCCCTGCTTGGAGACGTAAGAGCTGTAAGCTGAAAAGCATGTGTGTATACATGGCAAAGGCTTAAGTTCTATAGTAATTCACATCCTTAGCCATAGAAGCAAGCACATGACCCAAATTAGACCAATCATAATTCTTCATTTTTTCACAGTGAGATTGCATAGCTGGATCTACACTGAGCCCCTGAGATGTTTTCCATGTATATTTCTATTTAGTACCTACTGGAGTGAAAAGATACAGGACCATGAAGTCAAGTGATATTAAACATTTCATGTAAAGGAAAATCTTTCTTCCATATGAGAAGCTGAGGGAATAAAAGCACATACCCCCCTGTTTTTCAATGTATTTAGTACAGGGTCTCACTATACAGATTGGACTTTAGTGATCTTCCTGTTTTCAGCCTCCCAAGCTCTGGGTTTACAGGCATGAGCCACCATGCCCAGTCTCAACTGCCATCTCAGTGTACTCCAAGGGCGAGGTCGCCGTGACTTGTGGTGCCAGGGATCAAACCCCAGTCCCTGAGTTCTGCCTAAGCAGGCACTTTATTCTGCTGAGCTATCAGGCTGACCCAAGGCACTCCTTTCTAAATAGCTTGGTATACATTAGAGTTCCTGTCACTTGCAACAGAGAGTTCTGACAAATGAAGTTTGAGTCTGGACACCTTCTGCGAAGCTGGAACTAATCAGAATCAGCTATTCTTGAAGCCATAGTGAAAAAAGGCAAAGCTTAAAGTTTGCATCAAAAATGGAGAAGCTGTTGCTCCTTGTTTCACTGCAGAGCTGGGGTGAGTGGGGCGAGGCAGGATGAAGAGAGAATGGTCAAAATGTCCAGTTATAGTGAGAACGGAAGAATATGTTCTGGTGTCTCAGTAGGGTGACTACAGTCTATAACAATGTGTGTTTCAAATAGCTAGAAGAAAGATCTTGTATGTTCTCACCACAGAGAAATGCTAAATGTTTAGGGCCATGGATAGGCTCATTACATTGCTTTGATCTTTACATAAAACATGCCATTATGCTTAGATACCTACAGTTATTGTGTATCTGTTATAAGTAAAATTTTGACATATGAGTAATATACAGAGAGCAGCCAAGGACTTTGGTAAACTAATCAAATAATGGCTCAATGGTAGGTCTTTTATCTTTCCTGGAAATAAATCTCAAGCACTAGACTTACTATCAAAACTGACACCCTCAAACTTATTCTTCACAGTAAACTCTCCTACTGTATCTTTGTTCCCTCTGTCCCAAAACCTATCTCTATGCTCAAAATTTGTTTCAAGTCCTGCCTAGGGAGATGCTAGCCATTTCATTAAAAGGGAAGAAAATCTGTAGCAATGTTCTTCACAGGACATCTTGGGACAGTTTTTATATTATTAAACAGAATGCTTAATATTCCATTATAGAGTATTTGCTTTTAGATTATTTCTATCAAGACTTGAGCTACCTCGAGGGCAAGAAGTAGTTATTTAATATAAGTAGGCATGACAGAGAGGGCCCACCAAAGTGATACCTCTCAAAAGCAGAAATGAGGCTACCCCAAAATCATGTTCCCACTTTCACATTCAAAACCACGGGAAGCCAATTTCTGGCAGTTTCAGATAGCCACTTTATGTTAGCTTCCAGGCATTGGATGTTGAGAAGTATTAAAACTGAGTCTCAGGGAAGCCATAAAGAATTATTAAGCATACATTTGTGGCTGGGTTTTAAAATGTTGTTTCATTTCACTGAACAGAAAATGGGCAGCTCAGGTACTCTGTGGAGTTTTTCCCCAATCCCCAAATCTCCAAATCCATTCATAGAAGAAAGAGAAAGTGTAGATGAAAGGAAAACCCAAGTTGGCATCTAAGAAAAGTAGAACAGTAGAGCAAACAAAACTGCAGTCTGAGCAAGATTTAGCTTATAGTATGCAAATATACAGTTCTTGCAAAGTTGAGACAAGAGACAAAAATATATTGTGTGAGCACGCATGCATGCATACATGTAATTACATGCACAATGGCATCTCTTTTGAGGAATCATGTAACAACAGTTAATCCCGCTCTTAGCAGAGCGGGATTTATCCACCCCTATAAAATGTTCTCCCTGCCTAATGCCATAAAAAACTGTTCTCACCTCATTATAATTTTGCAACTTATTATGGTTCTTAGGAGAAACTAAAGAGCACTTACTGCCCTATGGCATTGGGTTCCATTAAGACCCTCCATTAGGAAACAAGAAGCTGGTGACATGCCTGCTCTCTCCGTCCTAATACAAAGAAGGAGCCTCATATACCTGATAATCATGTTCAAAGAAAGTTAAGATACAATTACCCTAATTGGAAGCAACTGCTGGCCTTCCAGCGTGGTAACCACAATGTAAGTACTGTTATTATGTGGTTATATCTTAGTCACTCCACAGAAGTAGAGTGGATGCAACTCAAAGAGGGTCAGTTAGGGTAAAAGCTGCTCAGTTACAAATACTGAGAGGATGCTAGGAGTTTCTTGGTGCAGAAACGACAGACACAAAGGACTAAATCCGGTCAGTTCATCTTAAGAGGAAAGACAATGGGCAACACCTTCAAAACCTATCATGGGTGGGGGGGGGGGGGGGGGGAAATAGCTCAGTAGAATCGGCGCTTGCCTGGCAAGCACAAGGGGCTGAATTCAATCCCTGGTCCTGTTTAAAAAAAAAAAAAAAGGGGGCATGTTTTGGCCCGGCAGGATGGCTCAGTGGTCTAAAGCACCTGCCTAGGAAAGCGTAGGCAGCTGCAAGGACCACTGCAGGGACCACGATTCAATCCCTGGCACCACATGCTGTGCCCTGAGCCGGCTATAAATAAATAAACAAACAAAAGTTCTGAAACAAGAAAAAAAAAAAAAAATAATAATAAACCCTACCACAAGGAAGAATAACGGAGACTGACCCCAGAGAGGCATGCCCACTTTTTACATGTACTATCTCCTTTAGTACTTGCATCAGCCTATGGAGTGACATAGGGATGATACCTAGTGACGTTAATTTTTTTTTGTTTCAATTTTCTTTATTGTTTAAATTTAACAATGGTTATATTACACATTTTCATCATCAGATCAGTTTAGATTAATACATATAGGTATATAAGATTGATCAAACAATTAAACATTAACCTTTATAAATCCACATTACTTTTTTTTTTCTTTTCCCCTTTCTTTTCTTTGAAAGTTGACATATTGCATATT